>OY744538.1:57142814-57145314 GCA_963556195.1 Sepiola atlantica
ACCATAAAAGAAAATTTAAATACGCCCAACTTATAACCCCAATAGACACCCCCCACCACAGAACCTATAAATCCGACCCGTAACATAGGTATCCCGCATATGCCCCTTATGGATCGATGTGTATGTATGCATGTCTATATGTACGTAAGTAAGCATGCACTTCCGAATATATGTACATTATGTTGTATGTGTGTGTATGTATATGTATCTTATATCTATGAAAGATATATCTATATATGTTATGCTTGTGTCTATGTACATGTAGGTGTGCGCATGTGTATGTGTGTGTATGTGTCTATCTATATAGATATGTGTATGTATATATGTGTATGTATGTCGGTATATATGTATGTTTATGTATATATATATATGTATTTATATGTATGTATATGTATTTGTATGTATGTCTATCTGTATATCTATGTGTATATATGTAAGTGGATTATATGTGTATATGTATGTGTGTATATGTGTATGTATGTGTGTATATTGTATATATATGTATGTATGTATGGGTCAGGATATATTATATCTACTGTATATGTAAACCATACACCGGTATAATAATAATAATAATAATAATAATAATAATAATAATAATAATAATAATAATAATAATAATAATAATAATAATAATAATAATAATAATAATAAATAAGTTAGTAGAATTTATAACTCAGATATCCATTTATCGGTATTATATGTATGTATGCGGGATGCGTATATATATGTACATGTATGTATGTGCGTGTATGTATGCTTGAATTGGATTTACTTCATTGTATATGTTATATGCATGTATATTATGTGTATGTATTTGCATCTTTATCTGTATGCGAATCTATTTATGTACGTACCTCTATTGTGCCATACACCATCCCGCGCAACAACCCCTTATATGTAGATGTACACCCACATGCATCCGTGTGAGGGATGTACACCCTTGTTCGCTTTTCTATCACCCTAAAACCATATAGATGTCTTATGAATCCGTTATTTGAATTCAAGATTATTGCAACCATATCTTATTTGACACCTAACAGACAATAAACTAATAAATTAATACTATCCACCTTTCTAAATTTAAAATCTCTCTATGCGAATTTGAGTTTCCTTTTTTTTTTAATTGATAAATAACTTCCCTAAGAAAAAATCGTTTTTAAAGATAAATATTTCATTAAGAGATTGTCCTAACAATAATCTTTCTATAAAAATAGCCTTAAAATAATAACCCTAACCTCTAGCCTTTTAAAAGCCAAGAAATGAATTACAAGTTTAGCCGCACCCTTAAACAAAATCATTCAACCAAACGAAATATTAAAAAAATCCTACCTACCCCCGCCATAAACATCATTAAGCTTAAAAAATCCAAGCGAAATCTGACACTCACTCTGATAGATAAATAATATAAAAAATAAATGTAAGAAGATCCTTTTAAACAATAATATATACGAACACAGTTTTATGTTTTGCGTATGTATATATCTGTGTTATCTTAATATCTGTGAATCAATTTTAGTGTACATCCTATATATATCTATTATGCGTGTATGTGTGAGCGTGGATATGTATACTTAACATTTCAACCCTTCCTTGACCCCCTACACCTCGACTGCACCCATTAACCCTCCCCAACCATCATAAACAGCTAATATTCCCACCCAGCCCGACAGAAGAGGCACTTTCTTTCTTTGTCCAACGCCTCAGTCTATAACAACGCTAAACTCGACTCTGACCTAAAATACCGGATCTCTATATATGGATGTATATATATAACCTACCAATATTCGTTTCAACCAGGAAGCGATGGTTGTTCGAAATCCTCAATTGTTTATATACACCGAACCATAACAAAAGAAAAAATTCCAGCAACAAACGGATACAAATACTACACAGGATAAATTGGAATTTACCAATTACCAAAGACCACCAACATCTTGCCAAAACTTTTGGACTCCTGAACAATTTAAGTATCACTTTCTTTTTCAAGCATTCATCCCTAAATAACGGATGCTTTTATTTTTATTTTTATTTTTTATTTCATTTTGTCCTGACGTGTTATTAGATAACACCCACTTTTGACTTTACGCTCACACCTCAAAATAAGACTGTTCACCTCTGGCCCTAATTTTGTTCTTCACTTCTACTTTGTTTTACTTTATATAAACTTTTCAAAGTTAATTGTTGCCGACAATATTTATAATCGCATTGTCGGCTTCCCCATCCTCTGATGAGAAGAAATGTTTTCTTTGAAAATCCATGGGTTAAGGATATGAGGCTCCTTGCTCTAAACTTTTGATGTTTTTAATAAATATTGTATCTTTACAATGTTTTATTCTCATCTTTTACCTCTAAAACATATATGCATATATACATATGCATATACATATATTTATGTTTATGTATATATATATATATATATATATATATATATATATATATATATATATATATATATATACATAAAAATGTATAAAGTTAATCCAACAAAAGATATACT
>OY744538.1:57152814-57172814 GCA_963556195.1 Sepiola atlantica
AGAGTTATAGGAGAACATGTCGGACGAAGTATAGGATTATACGTAAATTTTCGTTTTCTGAGGTATAAAATAGAAATAGAAAAATCCCTGAAGTATTTTAAAACAATTTTAATTTTCATTACATGAACAACCTATTTTTTCAGGAAAGGAAAATTTGACCCGATATTTTTCTATTCATTTTGGAAGGGAATTTAGAGTTGTTTTGAGTAAATAAAGTTTTACTTTTAAACATTATTAGTGATTTTTTTAAAGAAAACATTTCTCTGGAAGAGGAGAGACAGCCAGGGCAACATTAATCGTCGTGTTGTTGTTTAATATTTGTTTGTTTTACGAACGTAACTATATTGTATAATGTATATTATTATTTATAACAGAGAAACGCGCAAGTACTTTCAAACAAATCGATTTATCCATTTTTTCTATAGTACAATTTGGGGCGAAAAAAAAACCCAATGAAGTTTATTTTTTAAAGATTGAATAAAAAAAGTATTTTTCATAAGTTGGCCAAAAAATATCAATAAATTGTCTATAATCAATTCAGAGATCCATTTAATGTCTTAAAATTTCATACAAAATATCTGGTCTAGACCTTGGGAGTTGAAAAAATATCAGGTCAAATTTTCCTCTCCCCCCCCCCCCCCAAAAAAAAACATTAACTGGAGCAAGTTTTCCTAGGTCGGGCGAAAACATTTATTAAAATTAAAAGTTTGAAAAAAAAAGGTGAAAACGTCTATATTTGAAATCACTAACAAAAGCAAACTGTTTACAATTTTAATCTCCGATAATAGATTTGTTAAGATAAAGAAAGATATATAATCTATCCGGTTCTAAAAAAACAGCAAATTAGTCAGAAAGTCTAATTATTTGCTTTTTTAAATTCAAATTTAAGATATGTTTTTTAATTTAATTAAGTTTAAACATCGGTTTAATTGTAGAATATGGGCCGTTGTTTTCTTTCGCTCGTTTCGCTTGGTATTCGCCTAAATTTAGGATGAAACTGATTGTTTGTCTTAATTGTATTTTTGGTCCTGAAATAAAATTCTCATTTACTTTTTAAAGTGTTGAGAATCTAACTTTAATTCCAGGTTTTAATCGCTGGCGGCCATGTTGGTTTTTATTGTTTTTTTTCCTTGGACTAAATATATTTTTTCCTTGGACTAAAGATATTTTTACTGCTTTAACATTTTATTACACACACAAAAAACTTTGAACATTTTATTTACAAAAGCAAGTTTTAACGGAATTTAACGAATTTAAAAGCAAACATGAAAAGGTTAAAACATACTAGTTGTGAATTTAAGAATAACAAAAAAAATCGCCGAAAAGACGACGGGTAAAAATGTTACATAAAAGTTCAATTTGATATATGCTAAAAAATAAATTATAATTTTTTGTCAGGACAAAATGTACTATTTCACCCCAAAAATCGATTTTATCGAACATTTGGGTGAATACCGAGCGAAATGGGCGAGAAAATCAAACGGCCCCTATAGTATAATTGAACCTAAAATTCTTTATTTAAAAACACGAATTAAAAGAAAAATTGGCTTATTTATTAAATCGGCAATAAAGATCCTTGTCATAAATACAAAACAAGTTCAAATCTATAAGAAAATAACTTCAAAGACATTTATAGATTCACTGGCGCATTTAAAGACATTTGGTGCCAAATTGTCTGTCTTCTGCCTTAAGAAAACATTCCCATCAAAAATTCAACACACAGATGTAAAAATCTGAGAACTTCAAATGTTCTCCTTCTTTCTCCCTCTCTCTCCCTCCCTCTCCTCTCTCTCTCCCTATCTCATATACATTTACCAAATATAATTTTTTTAAATAACTCAGAGTAAACTCTGAGACTTTTTTGCCTTTTCCTTTTTATTGCTGAATAAAAAACTAATGTTTAAAAGAAAAAAAATCAAATAATTTTAGACCAAGGAGCGCGGAGCGATAAACCCACCGCTCTTTAGTCCCAAATGGAGTTGCTCCCGCTCCACTCCCGCTGAATATAAAATGAGCCCTCCTCTCCTTCGCTCCAGCAAAAAGGAGCGTGTTCCTGGAGCGCGCTCCTTTTTGGAGTGCTACGTAACGCCCTGTATATATATACATATACATATACATATATATACATATACATATATATATATACATATATATATACATATACATATACATATATATACATATATATATATACATATGCATATATATATATACATATACATATACATATATGTATATACATATTTATACATAGACATATATATATATTGTATTGCTAATTTGGCTTTTATTTCAATTTTATTAACTTTCCATGCAATACTTTAAAACTTGAACAGAAAAACACACACATTACTCGACAGCGCGTGCCAACGCATCTCTCGTTCGACACCGGTTTTGAATCCTACCCGCCATTTCATAACAGCAAGGCGATGACGTCGTACCATCAAAGACGTTTATCAAATTAACAAAGAAATAAGTTTCTTTATTCTTGTTTTTTGATTGAAAAAAAAAAAATGACTCAATACTGGTCACCCCTGAAGAAGGAATTTTATTCCGTAATCGATAGGATTAATGTAAGGAAAAAAATAAATAAATTAATCTTGTATTGCTAATTTGGCTTTTATTTCAATTTTATTAACTTTCCATGCAATACTTTAAAACTTGAACGAAAAACACACACATTACTCGACAGCGCGTGTGTCAACGCATCTCTCGTTCGACACCGGTTTTGAATCCTACCCGCCATTTCATAACAGCAAGGCGATGACGTCGTACCATCAAAGACGTTTATCAAATTAACAAAGAAATAAGTTTCTTTATTCTTGTTTTTTGATTGAAAAAAAAAAAAAAATGACTCAATACTGGTCACCCCTGAAGAAGGAATTTTATTCCGTAATCGATAGGATTAATGTAAGGAAAAAAAAAATAATTAATCTTGTATTGCTAATTTGGCTTTTATTTCAATTTTATTAACTTTCCATGCAATACTTTAAAACTTGAACGAAAAACACACACATTATATATATATATATATATATATATATATATATATATATATATATATATATATATATATATATATATATATATGCAAACATTGTTAAGAATAACAGAATTCGTTAGTTTAATTAAACTAATTTTTATTTTTTACAATTTTTCTAATGTTTTTTTTGTATTAAAATCGAAAAAATCGAAAAAATTAATAAATGTTCTATAGGTTTCACAAACGTTCTCGATTCTTCGTCGAATCACCATCAGGTGTCAAAAGCAAATGGACAAAAAGGATGGAGAAAGAAGAGAATTTTTTTTAAATTGCTTTTGACACCTGAAGATTATTCGACCAAGAATCGAAAACGTTCGTGAAACTTATGGAACATTAGTTCATTTTTTGATTTTAATGAAAAATGAGCATAGAAAAATCGAAAAAAATAAAAAAGGTATAATTAAACAGATGAATTCTGTTATTTTTAACAATGAGAAAATTCTGCCTAAATAGAGACTATATATATATATATATATATATATATACGAGGCTTGCTTAAAAAGTATCTGACCTTTATTTTCTCCGTGCGAAATAGAGACAATAGGGCGGCGCATGTGTGACTTTTATCACCGCCTTCATGTACGTTAGTCGCTGCCTGTCGGTCGCTGAGTGAGGTGCTATACAATGTGTTCGTCGGATTATCGATTCTCTCCAGATGACTGAACATGTTGAGCAATGGTACTGTATCAAATTTTGTCAAAAGCTTGGTGATTCTCAAAGCAAAACAATTCATAAGATTCAGCAAGTGTTTGGAGAAGATGCGATGGGTGTAACACAAATTAAGGAGTGTTTCAACCGATTCAAAAATGGCCGCACGTCAGCGGAGAGTTACCAGCGTTCTGGCAGGTCCCAAACTGCTCGACGTGCAGCTGTTGTTGAGAGGGTGAGAAATTTGGTGATGAAAGATTGTCGTTCATCTGTGCAGGAGATCGCCCAAGAGGTCGGTGTGAGTAAAGATTTCGCACATACAAGTTTGCGTAATTATTTGAACATACACAGAGTAGCTGCGTAATTTGTCTGCAAGTTGTTGTCGCAGGAACAAAAGGACCTCCCGTTTCAAGTTGCACAGGACCTTCTGGAAACCACTAAAACTGATCCTGGGTTTCTGAACACCGTGATAACTGGAGATGAGTCATGGGTGTACGAGTACAGCTCAGAAACAAAAAGACAGTCGTCGCAATGGAAGCATCCCGAGTCTCCAAGGTCAAAAAAAAGCGATAGGTGCGAAGCAAAATCAAGGTGATATAGGCTGTCTTCTTTGATATCCGTGGAATTGTGCATCACGAATACGCATCGGAAGGACAAACAGTGATAAGCGAGTATTATCAAGATGTGACGCAGTTCGGCGTAAAAAAAAACTGGCAACTGCATCATGACAACGATTTTATTGCTATAGGAGAAACAAGAAGAGTACTCAATTACTTGTGCACTATAGTTTGATCTTAATTTGATCTTTCATCGATACCTTTGGTTTCACGAAAACACTGGAAACTCGACCCACAGGCTTAAAGATACCAAATATGAGACCGAAGATACTGACGGAAGATCAAACTAACGTATAGTGTCCATTCAATAAAAACAATATATATAGCAAATAAAAAGGATATTGGTTTTATAAGCATTGATTGTATTCATAAGAAGATACATTTACCTTAGACTATGAATTATTACAAAACTTTTTAAAATAAAATAATAAAAACACTAAAATATAATTAAAGATAAACGTAACCTTGACCTAGAAAACAAAAACAAAAAACTGAAAATAATTGCAAATCAAAAAGCTTTGATTTATTGCGTCCAAATCGATATTTGTTGTTAAGTCTCGATATTATAAACTCCGTGTGATTATTGATTAACGATCGAATGTAAAAATTTAAGATTATTCATTATTGATTTAGATATTTGTGTATTTTGTTTGTTTGTTTATTTTTGCTTGTTTGTTTCTTGCAAAAAAAAAATCCCGCTATTCCTACCTACCAGAGCGATTTTCACCCTTGCATTTTGATTTATTTAATGTCGGAAATAAACTTCTAACCAGATCGATGATAGATATGGTTTGAATGAAAGCAACTTTCTGGCAGGTCTCGAAGTGTTTCTGGTAGATTAAAACAAGTTTCTAGCAGATTTTTAATAGATTTGGACAGGATTCGAAGTGTTTCTTTTAAGCCTGGAAGAGTCTCTGCCAGATCTGGAAAATTTCGAATAGACTATGGACGAATTTGAAGATATTCTGAAGTTTTGCTTCAGAGTCGGTTTGAACGAACTTTTAAGAAATGCAGTTGTGAAAACCAAGAATACACTTTTGATGATTGCTTTAATCGTGAAACTGCAGTAACAGCGTAAAATAAGTATATATATATATATGAATCATGTTTATGATCACTTGACTCTTGCCTCTCAACTATTAGGGACGGACTTCTGGTTTTTTTTCACCATTCTACTGTCCCTTTTTCCCCCATTCTATCACCTCGCACCGTACACACACAATCCCCTATTACACTGACGAAGGCCGAAGGATCGCGGCCGAAAATTTTGTTCTCCTTTTAAAAAAAACTTTTTTATTTTTTTTTTACATAAGAGACATTTGATATTCCTACACGTCAAAATATGGAAAATAAATAAAAGATATATTAAAATATATACCTTTCATATTGATTTTTGTATATATATATATATATATATATATATATATATATATATATATATATATATATATATATATATGAACGCTGGAAGAATTGCAGTTCAGGTCCAGGATAATGATCCTCAATGTAACTGTAGAGATGAAAACGAATGCCCATTGGAAGGGTGATGCTTAACCTCAGATGTAGTATATAAATGCAACGTCATTGAAAGAGATATGACGAAAGCCTACATTTGATTCACAGAATGTAGCTTCAAGGACAGATTTAGAAACCACGTACACTCATTTAAGAAACCTTACACTAAATCTGATAAGACACCTCCCACTTTAGCTAAATATGTTAGGGAATTAAGTAGCATTAATACTTAGTTCAGCTTGAAATAGTCTATATTGGGTAAAGCAAATCTAAGAAATGCAACCTCTGCACTCTGGAATCTTATCATATAGTTATGTCCAAGGAAAACTTACTGAATAAGAGACAGAACGTGGTACAGAACTGTTTGCACAGAACCGTGTATATTCTCTCTCGTCACAGAACAGTTTAGATATCTGAAGCAGAAATTCCTCATAATCAGAGATATCAGTTATTAACAGTGTATGAAACATTTAAGATGGGGTAGGAAAAATAAACTGAAAACTCTAGGTTGAATTAGAAACAAGAATATCTGGCGCCACGGGCTGCTGAATATGGATGAAGTCATCTATAGCATAACTAGGGGCGAGGTCATAGGTAAGATTAATTCTATAGGCATGCATTGGGCGCAAGGGTTGATCATGTGTAGGAAAGGGGGGAGAGGCTCGGGTGTTGGGCCTGTATCAGTAAAGAAATATGGTCTGACCAACAATTAGGATAAATGAGAAAGTATAAAGGCTAGTTTTAATAACCAGGAAGCAACTATCATCTTATATGACGCTACATAAATGTTGGCTGTAGATGGGGGCGTTATACTAAAATTGAATACAATCTAATATAGATATATATGTATACATTAAAATAGGGGTAGGATGGGATGATTTTACTGATTACTCGGATTGATTCCTAATTCCTACTTTAAAGACCAGATTGATCAAACTAATTTGTAATATAAAACTAGGAATACTATATGCCCCCCCCCCCAAATTAATCTGGTGGTTAACTACTTTACTAGTAAAGCCATAGTGTAATTCTCCCAGTTCGTTTATCTAGGTCTGAAACATAAGGACAGATAAAACGCTAACCAATTGATAGTAAGTATGAATACATAATACTAGATAGATTTAAAATGATCGAAGTACAGTAATATATGTAGGGGTGGTGAATGGATCTTCGTTCAACCATTTACATCAAATTATGAACCAGCTAGATATTCTACACTAAAAATAGCCCAAATCATTTCTCTAATAGAACTAAATGCAACATTAGTTGATCGCACATTATTGGACATCTGTGATTTTCCTTAGATAATCTGCTATACAATCGAAAATAAGACTGTTACAAAAATATCAACAACAAAAATGTAATGAGAGGCGATAATTATGATTACAGAAAATAGATATTTATCTACACATAATATGGTTGTAACATATAATTAAAACGTTTATCTTAGATATTCAGAATAGCCCAGGGAGCGAATGTGTAGGGGTAGCACAAATCCATCAATCTTCATTCTATTTCGTAAGGTAAATAATTAATAAACAAAAAAAATGTATTGGGGGTGGGATACATGCTAATTGTTAATACGGAAGACTATTCTGTTCATAAGTGACTACGATTGAGTCACGTGAGCCAAAATGCTGGCGCTGGGGGGCTGGGCGGCGGTGGGCAAAAATCCATCAATCTTCTATTTCGTAAGGTAAATAATTAATAAACAAAAAAAAATGTATTGGGGTGGGATACATGCTAATTGTTAATATGGAAGACTATTCTGTTCATCAGTTACTACGATTGAGTCACGTGAGCCAAAATGCTGGCGCCGGGGGCTGGGCAGCGGTGGACGGCCTGGGCGGCGTTGGGCGGCGTTGGGCGGCGTTGGGCGGCGTTGGGCGGCGTTGGGCGGCCTGGGCTGGGGGTAAAAGTGCTGCCGAATGTGTAGTATACCAACATTAGATAGATTCTTGTTTAACCGTTATAGATTCTTTACGAGCAAATCGCTGGAATGTTGATCAAGTGGAGTAAAAGCGTATTCTTCCGACTGGAGTTGTGTCCCCTGACTCGAATTTTCGCCGGCTGATATTGTTTTGATTATGTGCATGCGTAGTTTTAAGAAGTAATAAAATAATATTCTCTGTTAAAAAATATTGAACCAATGTTTAAATTTTATCAATTAGAAGATAAAAGCACCCGACGGTGAAAAGAACTAAAATAAATTTGGTTTAAAGAAATATAAAAAAATACTAAAACAACTTTAGCTGACATCCATAAGTTTCGTATCCCGATATTTTGTATTAATACTCCCAATGTAAATTGCGCAAATTATATAAGGAGATGTATCTACAGTGTTAAAAAAAAACGTTATTGTTTCTTAGCCGGTTTAAATATTAGGCCCTTAGAATAAAAAATCTCAGTACATGGAGTACATATTTTTATTAACTCCGTGCTTAGTTTCGTAGTTAGATGATTTGAAAAGATACTCCTAATTTAAATGGCGTAAATTATATAGTGAGAATTATCTTTGAGTTAATTTAAGTATTTTATAATTAAACAATAATTATCATTTATCCAGTTCTAAACATGGATACCACGATAATGATTGCCAATCGAAGTGTATGTGTATTTGTATTAGCTCTACATTGAGTTTTTCAAGGTGGCTTAAGGAACCTTAAGGAAAATCTACTGTGAGTTTATTTTTGGTTTGTGGACGTTTGTCTTTTATGTCACGCCACAATGTATAATTTTCAAACTGAGAACTTTTTGTCCGTTCTGAAGAGTTGAAGGAAGACAGATCCAATATTGAAATACTAATGTTGGTTGGTCCCCTATGAATGAAACGAATTCGTAAAAAAATTGCACTAAAGATTGATTGTTTTGAGAATGTTTCGTGAGATAAATAAAATCTTGTCCTTTAGAATGTAACAAAATCTTGTATACTTAATTAATATAGATTAATATTCTATCTTTATCTTAGATCCTATCGTGATAAGAGAATGCTCTATCTATTATATCGAGCATTAATATAAGAAAAAAGAACAGATAAAAATATAAATTGGATAACAATATTTATTAATTCATCAATATTCAAGGAAGGAATATAAAAAGTTTTTTTCTTGATCCAGTGATTTTCAAAGATCAGCTCTTTTCATCAGAGGAGAAAAATCAGTAAAATGATGTATTACTGGATAGCATGGATTTGAAAATATAAAAGTTGTAAGCAAAAGATATTTTCACTGAAAGTTGGGTAGAAAATACAATGTGTCCATGTCATTATCCAAGGGATCAATCAGAGAAGGACAGAGATAAGGCGAGCATTGTGTCATAATACAGTAGAGTGCAGATAGAAGATTCCGAAATCTGAGGTATGAGAGGATGAATTAGAATGAAGTCCAAAACAAAAGATCAGTTGACAACAAAGTTAATGATTCACCAAAAAATATCCAAAGAATTCGTAGGCAATCAACATATAAATAAAGTCATTGCCATTTATATAGAGCTTCCTTGCAAGATTTCAAAAATTGAAGGGGTTAATCCAACGGAAAAATTAAAATGATATAATTTAAAATCTAATTTAAATAAAATATAAGTAGAAAAGGAAGCAGAGAAAAATTAAGGGAGAAAAGAAAATGAAGGGAGAAAAAATAAAGAAAGAAATAAGATTGACGTTAAATTAAAGTGAGGTGTAGGGGTAGGGTGGAGTAAAAGATAATATCAATAAATAAGGGAGAGAAATATATAGGGAAAGAAGATAGAGAGAGAAAATGAAAAAGGGAAGAAAAATATAGAAAAGTCAGGCAAAAATTACGGTGAATTTTTAAAATTTTTAATTTTTAAATAGGAGACCGTTAAAAATAGGAATCTAACTGATATATTATCATAAAAAGATTTTAAAGCATTAGATATAATAAAAATATTTCTAAAAATGTGTAAGATTTTCTAAATTTTATTTTCTTAAAATATTTAAGTTAAAAATATGATGATTTAAAATAAATATTAAAGAATAAATAAATATATTAAATAAAATTAATTATTTTTAATTAATTTTATTTAAAATATAAAAGGATTAAAAATTATTAAAGCGATTTTAGGATTATAATATATATTTAAGAATCGAAACATCAAATGGCTACGCTCTGCAGTTTAACTTGATATCATATGAATATATAAGGACGAAGATCGTAAATGGGGGAAAACTATAAATGGAAAAAGTTAGAAATTAAAAAAGGAGATTAACATAAAAGATTAACGTTATAAAACGTTATAAATTAGACAAATGTTATATTAATTAAGGCAATATAAGTATAATAGTGATATTAATAACAGGCAAATATTAGATGATAAAGATGAAGCTATGAACCCATAGATATAATAATGACTACAATCTAGCATTAATATATTTAGATTTACTTTTAGAATATAAAAATTATGAAAAGAATGAAGATAGTATGCTTTAAAATATTAGGGTTAAAAAAATTAGGGATTAAAATGTAAAAATAAAATAGATTTTACTAGCTGGTTGCCTGGATTGACACTACTTATTATTATCTCACTTTGAATTCAACTCCATAAAAACTATATGTGGAAAGCCCATGGGATTCCTTCAAATGGCTTTTTATACACATCTTACATCCTTAACTCTTACACGAAAAATAAATTTCTTTTTTTAACACCTTGCTTTGAGCAACTGATGACGTAATAGATATTGTGCGTTTACAATCTTTATTCTCATCTTTCACTTGTCTATATAATTGCTCTGTTTCGTATATCGAGCATCAATTCTTTCATGCTATGTTCTACTTTATTTTCCTTTTCTTTACTTATATATATAAGCTCTACTTTCTATTGAACACTTGAAAAAATATTGGTTTTAAGTTCATGTTAACAATATATTTGAACATAATTAGTATATATATATATATATATATATATATATATATATATATATATATATATATATCAATAACACTTTCAAAATTAATTTTGAATTTCGTTTTTTTCTCTTCTTTTTCCATTTCATTCTTTCCAAATATTCAGGATCAGATTTCCTTTCCGCCTGATGACATCTTAGTTTCTAACGGCTGTTGATCGATAACATCGACATGCCAGGACCAAGACTAGAATAAGGACCCCAGATCATTAACACAAGACGCGGGACATGTTTTGGAAATCACCGGTTGACCTCGCAATACACGTGGTCTCTATTTACAAAACATTTGTAAATAAATCTTTTATTTATTTTAATAAATGCAGTATATTTCGGAATTTTTTTTCTTTTAACATGTTAATATTTATTTTAAGGCAGAGAGTCCATAAATAAAACAAATAAAATATTAACATGTTTTCTTTTAAAACATGTTTTTGTGTCACTATTTACTTGCCTCCCCACGAGGGCAGAAATGGGGGGGGTATGAAATATTTATCATCGTACTTAAGTAATCTTTCGTTTTGTAGGGAAAAATCAAGCTTCCCAAAAAGGGGCATTCTGGATCTTACCTCAGTTTAGAAGGATTTTCCATACTACACTTTGCTCCTAGCCCGAGGAGGCAAAACGGAAGATTACGCAAGTTATTTTAATAAATAAACGAAATATATACGCTTTTTAAAAAATCGGCTGACTTGTAATCTTTCGTTTTGCCTTCCCACGAGGGCGGAGTTAGACTTCAAAAATCAGTTTCTAAACGGAAGCAATTTAAAGTTTATGAAGTTTTTGTCCTTTTTTTCTCTAAGCAACAAATGAAATAAGATTTAACAAATACGAAGTTTTATTTATTTGTTTATAATTGTTGCTTACAGAAAAAAAAAGGAAAAAACTTCATAAACTGATTTTTGAAGTCTAACTCCGCCCTCGTGGGGAGGCAAAACGAAAGATTACAAGTCAGCCGATTTTTTTAAAAAAATTTTTTAATGATGGGGTCCTTATTCTAGTCTTGCTCCAATAAAAATAATATTATATATATATATATATATATATATATATATATATATATATATAATCCACTTCTCAGAATGGGGATAGAGACGAACAAAGACAAAATACAAAGATCTTGATATTCTTTCAGATTAAGCTTGATATCAATCATATAAAAATTTATTAAGTCCGTTTTTAATTATATATATATATATATATATATATATATATATATATATATATAATTAAAAGCGGACTTAATAAATTAAAGCACTTGCGATGCACTTGTGGCGTGGGAGAGAGGATTCAGTTTTGAGGAGGGTGCCGTTTTTTTAGTCAAAATTGTGGGTAAAAGTGTCCTTGTGTATTAATTGTACGTTATTTTGTAAATGTCGGCTAACATGTAAAATCTGCTTCTCGAATATATATGTATATATATATTGTATTTGTGAATTTTCCAGCTGTAAGTCGGCTTATTCAAGTTCTAAGTTTGCAATATGTTAAACTTAATTAGTATCCCTAGGAATGTAAACTGCTTTTTTTTTCTTCTTTTATAAATTATTCAAAGCTTCTTTAGACTATATATTAGGTTTTTAGATTTGTATGGCTAGGTTTCCTTCCCCTTATCTATTTGCCTATCTGGTACCAAAGGTACTTAAGCTTTTCTTATATATTTTTTATATATATATTTTTATGCATCTTTATTCTTATATAATTTTATCTACTTACTACCGTATCACAAAATAGTTTATAAGAGTAATGTTTTAATAGTATTATAAATACTTATTATTATTTATTTATTTACGTATTTATATATATATATATATATATATATATATATATATATATATATATATATATATATATATATACAGGGTGTTTCAAAAGTCTTGGGAACATAACGATTTTTAATAACTCAAAAACTATTAGGAGTTGAAAAATGAAATTGGTACCGTTGGAAAGGTTAAAGTTTCAAGTTTTGTGGGGAATCTTCAAAGTTGCTCAATATGAGCACCATTCGTCACACGGCAGACATCTAGTCGATAGTCCATTTCCTGCCAAACGCGTTCCAGCATCTTGACGTCAATGGTTCCCACAACTGCCGTTACTCGAGCCTTTAGTTCGTCAATATCTCTTGGAAGGGGCGGCACATAGACTTGTTGCTTGACAAAGCCCCAAAGGAAAAAGTCACACGGGGTAAGATCTGGAGACCTAGGAGGCCAGGGCATGAGAACGTCATCACCTCGCCCAGATCTCCCAATCCATCTACCAGGCAGCCTTGTGTTAAGAAACTGCCTTACTCTAAGACTCCAGTGTGGTGGTGCACCATCTTGTTGAAAAATGAAGTCATCAGATTCTGCTTGTTCCAACTGAGCCATTAACCAGTCTTCCAGCATGTTGAGATAGGATTCACCAGTGATAGTTGCCTCTTCAAAGAAGAACGGTCCATAGACACCTTTCTTGGAAATTGCACAAAACACGTTCACTTTTGGTGAATCTCGCTCGTGCTCAAGAAGTTCATGAGGATTCTCAGTACCCCATATGCGAGTGTTATGCTTGTTAACTTTGCCATTCAGATGGAAGGTCGCCTCATCGCTAAAAACAAGCCGGTCATCAAAGCCGTTATCTTCCAACTTCTCTTGCATTGCAATGCAAAAGTCACGGCGAAGTGGCTTATCAGTGTCCTTCAACTTTTGGACCAACTTGAGCTTGTAAGGTACCATTTGCAGTCGTTTCCTTAAGACACGCAAAAGCAAGCTGAAGTTCCCTGCTGGCTCTTCTCACTGATTTACGGGGGCTCCACTGAAAGGCTGTCCGAACTTGCTCAACTGCATCTTCTAAAGTTGAAGGGCGACCTGTTCGCTTACTTGGGCACAAACACCCATCTTTCACAAATTTAGCATGCCATCTGACAATGGATTTTCTTTCAGGGGCTTCTTTTTTAAATTTCCTGCGAAATGCACGCTGAACACATGTCCACGATTCAGTCTTTGCAAATTGGAGGACGCAAAACGCCTTGTCTTGTTTAGAGAACGCCATTACTGCACCTGGAAAGATAACACGAAAATCATTAGTATGACCAAAAACTTGATTAAGCAAGCTTTAAAATGGCACCAGTTTCATTTTTCTACCTGGAATAGTTCATGAGATATACGCATTTGTAATGTTCCCAAGACTTTTGAAACACCCTGTATATATATATATATATTTTATATATATATATATATATATATATATATATATATATATATATATATATATATGTGTGTGTGGGGGGGGGGGGATTGAAAGATGCTTTAAAAAATTATCATTTTATTCTCTGATTGCAACTAAGTTCATTCGAATCACCAGAAATAAAACCCAGAATTGGTATCATAACTCAAAAAGAATTTTCCTTACTTTTTTGTGTTTGTTGCTGTTGTTTTTGTTGTTGTTTTTCGTGTGTCAAAGATCGCAAACATTCAAATATATTTTGGAGAATAGATGGTGTCCTTCCAAGATAAATGCAATTTGGGAGAGGTCGAGGAGAAAAAAATTAAAAGTAGGGAGTGGCCATCTTGGAGGATTTCTATTACCGGGAAAGGGGGGGGGTTCACTCGGCTGGGTCCGACAGGACCAGGAACAGCATGTGCCATGCTCAGGCAGGGAACACGTACTCATGCTTGACTCCTTTTCGTACACACAAGCTCATGACTTGTATCCACATTTTTTCAAAAACCGAGGAATGTAAAATTTTTTATCACATCTGATCTTGGCCTTCAGCTGGTACTTTAAGAAAGCAATCAGATCCTGATCAGCAAAAGATTCAACCTTTTGCTGATAAGATCCTGATCGGCAAAAGATTCAACCTTTTGCTCATCTCTCAGATACAGCGTCCCTACCACCATTTGCGTTAAGGTCAGGATCGCGAGAGATACCATTAGTCTCCCCATTGTCCTACACCTACCCGACATTGTCGATTATGTAGGATACGTTTAGCGGCAGAGGATGCTCGGGAATGATACGAGCCAACACCTCATTGACATACTCCCAAAACTGCCGGAATTCGCAGCATTAGAAGAAAGCATGACTGAGCGTGTCGCAGCGAGAACATTCGGGCGAGTCCTCCATTCTTGAACTGTATTGTATGGCATTAAGGGGTAACGTGTTACAGGCCAATCACCAGGTCAGAGAGAACTCAGAGTTGTTGAGATGGCTCGTACCTGGCGCCCAACTTCATTCTGAGCGGATCTCTTCCACCGACCACCCGAACCGCTCCGTGAACGATCGTCAGCTGCCCCCTCACTAATACCCTGTGAAGTTCCTTTTTAGAAGACCGAGAAATATCACTGGACTGAGGAAGCTTTTTGAACGCGGTGCGGCACTGTCTGAAAAACTGCAGATTGTTCTTACGATGGCTCTCGACTGAATGGTTGGGAAAGTTGCTATCGAGGTTCCACACAGATTCCTCTGTCAAAGTTTGACTCAGGAAAACCAATCTTCCAGCGTGTAGATGACACGTCACGTCAGGCATCCCCAAGCCCCCCTTATACAGACGTTGAATACAGACCTGTCTGTGAAGCCAGTGCCCTCACGCCCCCCTCCATCCCAGAGAAGTGAAGAGATAAGGCGTTGGAGGAACTTTAGGTGGTTCACAGGCAGGAGAAGGACGACCAGTTGGTAAAAGATTAGAGGAAAGATGTAAGTGGTGCACGCCCCAGCTCTACCTTTTAAGGAAAGTTTCCTTTGAAGCTAAGTGCTAACTGACATTTCGACCTTTGACTGTACATCTGACTAATTCCTCTCTAGCTGGAGGCCTGCTCTGAACCACACGGCGAGGATTCGAACAGGGCCATCTGTCCAGCAGAAAGAAGCTGGAAGGGTAGTGTCACCACTCCAGGCAACCAACCACAGGCCGATTGACCTGCTGCGGTTGATTTTGGCCACTGTAATCGTTTTGTAATGTGTGAGCGCCTTTGTCACCCTCTCGATGTCTCGGAAGCATGACGCAAAGACGGTGAACGCGAAAACCTTGCCTCACGCCCAGCTAGGCAAAGCCATTCTGTGTAGGACCGAACTTGCCTCCCCGCTCCTTAACTTGTGCAGTAGATGCTCCAACGCAAGGATGTAGAGTAGCGTCGACAGCGGACAGCCATGACACACAAACGGGAGATAACTAAAAATTGCGAATGATTCCGGTTTACCTGCACCACTGCCATCGGTACGTGATACAGAACAAAGATCCATTTGAGGAAGTCCGGTTTAAAACCGGTGATCTTTAAGGCAGATGCCAAGAAGCGATGGTCGACCCAATCAAAAGGTTTGGACTGATCCAAGTTGATCGTCTTCTATCCCCTCTAGGGTTGTACGAACCAGATACAAGTTGATCTGGATCGATCTCCCCTTCACAGTGTAGTTCTGCTCGAGTGTGATCAATTCTCCAACAACACCCTGCAACCAATGCGATGAAATGTTGGCCAAAACCTTTAACTGTGAGTTTAGCAGAGTTTGGGACCTGTAATCCTTTAGTTTCTGCTCAACAGGTCTGTCCCGCTTCTTCAGCAATGTGATCATTCCTTTGGTGACTTTACCCGGGATAGAACGCTCGTCAAACAAATGTTTACACACATCTGTCAGAATCGGTACAAACATGCGCGACAGCTTCAAATACTTGTAGGAGAGTCCATCAAGTCCAGGCGATTTGTTGCAGCAAGGACCTCGTGTTTCTCCTGCCTTTTCAACCAGCTACTCTAGTTGCATCGAGGCGGGGAGAATCAGCCAAATAGTTGCCAAACTCCTTGACCTGGAGGTTTGGCAGTTATGTGAAGCGCTCCTCAAAATGCTCCCGAAATACCTCGCAGATCTCCCGAGTTATGTTCATCCGGATGCTTGATTTTTCGAATACACCCATCCGAGCCACACCAGGCAACTTCGTTACACTTATCTGCGTCAGAGCTCACGGCTACATTGGAAACATTTCTTATCCTAGCTCTAACTACTTGCATCTTAGGTTCTGTTGAGCTAGTTCTATGCTTACAGTATCCCACATCCAGCCACCTCCCATGTTAGTTTTTCTTCTAAATGCTTCTACGCCTTGGCCTTATCTAGTGCAAGACACTGACCATATTTGATGGAGAAGCTTCTGATCTTAGTTTTCAAGCTAACCCACCACTTACTCCCTGTAACCGCCCCCACTAAAGCCTGCTGGATAAGTAGTTGTAGCTTTTCTCGGAAATCTCATATCTCCAGCAAGGAGGTATTCAACTTCCAGTACCGACTGACCTAACCAGTGGAACGTAGGACACGATCTAAAGTCTGTGTCACCTCTTCTAACTAACATCTTATCCAAATAAGTATTCAGGATGGAAGGCAGGTTCACGTCTCCCACCCCGGATGATTGACACAAAACCTGTCGACAAGATCACATCTAGCCATCAGGTCAAGCCAAGCCATTCTCACACCTCTCCAGCCCCCCACCACTGACATTGTCTATCATTGGATCAAGGATGGCATTCTAATCCCCCATTAAAACTATGTGGTTTAGACATGCGGTGAATGTGTCCAGATTCTTTTTTCGGGATCTGGATGCATTTGTTGCATGTCCGAAGCACATAGTTTTAATTGAAGACCCTCTCTCGAGCAGTACTGGGCATATTAATCGCAATGGGCGCATGAACTGCAATGACCCGAACACAAAATCTTTTATGGCCATATCGGCCATGATCAGCCAGGTATTCCCATATACTTAAAGATAAAAAAAGTCTCTGATGAGTACCTGACAATCCCTAGACGAAACGAAGTGTATCTCCTTGATCGCAGTTACATCTACTCCCATGTCCGGTTTGAACACCTCATGCCCCTGCATTCAAACTAGTCAAGCACAGTCATGGACTTACCTTAAGCAATGTCACATCCGGTTCTGAAGTCTGCCAGTGAAAGGACTCGAACACTATGCACCATGCTTAATGTGGCCAATTATTTGGCTGTGCGTAATGCTGCCAATGTTCACGAGAAAAGTTGGTTTTAGTGCCCTATATAATGATGGATACACCAAAATTGAGACCCTTCCCTTGCATTCTGGTAAAAGTCAATCTAGGGAAGGGTCTTTGTCCATGGTAAGTTTTGTTCCAGCATAAATATTTCTTAGCCCCTTTCCCTTAAACTATAGCAGAGAAACGTAACCCATTATAGTAAGATAAATAAGATATAAATATTACCACAATATATATTCAAAACGTCTCTCCATTTATTCCACCCCTCTCCCTTATCTTACCTATACTTTTCATTTACTTATACTATTAATTTACTCTGTATTTCATAAGCACTACCTTTCCATATACTAATTTTCAACATGTTTGGCATAAGGCTATAAGGCATTATTTATAAGTTTCAAACTTATCTTTTCCATCTCAATTCTATTAAGTCGGCCCTTTGGTTAGACCTCTTCTTCTGTGTGTTTTATACTACCCTTTCCATCACTGAGCCTTTTAATATAAAATTGATAAAATTAAGAAAATAAATAATAATTATAAAATTAAAATAACAAAGTACCCCTTTATATAAATAATTATAATTCTTTTCAAAGAAATTCTATTAAATTGAAGAGATGAAACTATTATAATCCTGATTATAATTATATTAAACCCCCATTAAATCTACCTACAATCATTTTCATTGCTTACTAATGTCTCTCTATCCTACTCTTTAAAACTGTATAGCTGTACTAATAATATTATTAGAATATTAGAATATAATTTCTGCTATGCAATTTAATTTACATCTTGGCAGAGTTGCTTCCCTTTAACTGATGTCCGTTGACCGTTACCTTTTAGTTCTTCGTTTTTTCACTGTAAAATCCGGATTCGTTTTTTTACTCCCTCGCCTCGCCCGGTAATTATTCACTGCTGATTCAGTGATTGTTTACCTAACAGGCGTTTCTTAGCTATATACAAACAAGTTTTAATTTCCACTTTTTTCGATAACATGAAGAGCGTTAAATTGCATGTTCGACTTCTGCATACATATTTCTTATCTGTGTTATTTCCTCATGGTGGATATATACCGGAATATCTGTCCTTTGCTTATATGTTCTTTATCATTTGTAATGTTGCTTAATTGGGGATATTTAAACCCTAAACTAAACAAAAATCCATTAATTTGAAACTTTTTTTCAACAAGAAAAAAGTGTTCCTATTGTATGGGAAAATAACTCTTAAAAAAAATCCTTCAAAAGTAATTTTTCAATCTGTCTTAAAACTTTTTACAATTTTCAAAAAATATTTGAAGCCTCCTTTTATAAATTCAAATGATGTCTTACCCCCCCCCCCCCTTATCAGAAAATGAATCCATTTTGAAAAACTTGACCTTAATGGAAATGAAATTCTTAGTTGAACATATTAAGAAAAAATGCAAATAAATATCTTCAGTCTTGAATAATATATTTGTTTTTCGCTCTCCAGAGAGCTTCGCCACATGATTGAGAACTGAACTTCCGTCCACGTTGGCGGTTGTTCCTGTTATAAAGGTGATACTATGACACAAATGTGTACATCAGTCACGAATGTTAATAATGTGTAAGGTTGAAACCCCCGCGTCTCCTACCCTTTATGTTTTAATCGGGCCCACGAAACACATGTTAGACTCGCTGTTAGTGAAAACGACTTTTATTTTTTATTTTAAATTTTTTTTTTCATTAAAACGATGAAAGGGAGACAAGCTAGAAATAATGGGAGAGAAAAGAACGGGACACATTAGAATCACAATTTAGAAACATAAATAAGACACTTGTAAGAACAACAAAGGCGATATATGCAAACATAACAAGTGTTTATTAATTCAAATTGACCAACTACAAGTTCTGCTCCACTCTGGGGGAGTTTTTGATAGAGGGGCTGATCAGTCAAACAAATTGGCAAATATTAAAGTACAAATTAGGACGAATTAAAACTGTATTTTTTTTTTCATATGGCACATACCTTTCATAGAGTTGTTTACGTGTGACAGCTGACACGCTGAGTATTAAAAAAATTCTGTGATAATATCCATCACAGAATTTTTAAAATTCTGATGTCTATCTTTCTCGGATATTTCCTTGTGATTTCCAATAGACAGCGGTAAGATCCTCACTGTATTTTTCTCAGCTGATAAAATTTTTGAATTACACTTTTCCTTGTATGCGGGGATATATTGTATCGATTTGAAGTGCTGGGTGGGCACCAAATCTTGACACGACTTAACTCGTCCTCTCCTGAAATCTGACTGTCTTGTTTTCCTTGCCCGGGGTTTTCCCGCTATT
>OY744538.1:57177814-57272814 GCA_963556195.1 Sepiola atlantica
GCGACCCTGTCATGTTTGTGATTTCTGACTGTGAAAACAGGCCCTATTCTGCACTCGACTGCCAGTCCACCCCGCGTTAATTCGTGCAAGTCAAACCAACGATTTCCAACAGATACGTCCATTCCCATAGGGCCATTATCCAACATATGCACATATATGTATGTGTGTTTACGTGTGTGTGTGTGGATGTGTATGTATGTCACTCACCTATGTACAAGATTTAGAACTAACCCCACGCACACACGCGCGAGCGCAGGCACAACAGCCAATTCGGCAACATGGCAATAAAAAATAATAAATTTCAAAAGAAAATCCAAGGACTTCAAGAAATGGAGATGACCGATAAAATAATGGTCAAAATCACATGTACTTAATAAACACACACGACTTTGATCAAGATAAGCAGAAAATAATAGAAAATAAATATATATATATAAATATCAAAACACATATACACACACCCACAAACCCGCACATGCGTAAAAAAGCCAAACAATAACACATTTCCTCAAATGAAACAACACTCTTTCAAATCGAAAGACAGTTTTTCAAATGGATTTACATATCTGATGAGAGCGGACCACTGCTTGAAACGCGTTATATAAAATTATAAAATTATAAAATAACAAAATAATAAATAAATATTGAAAAAAACTTTTTACAAATGTTGGTAGCCTTAGTCCTTTACATATATATATATATATATATATGTATGTGTGTGTGTGTGTGTATAGTAACTCAGGTAAAGTAAACATCCACAGGACAAAACAAAAATCCAAAGAATTTCAACCGGGCTTATAAAGAATGCTCAATATCAAATAGAGTCTTTAAATATATGATTATTTGAATTTATACATAGATGTACCTAATCTGTGACACTGGCATGTCGATGTTATTGATTGTCGGAGTCCTAGGGGGAATCCCGGTTACATGTTCAGAACACAAGCAATGCCACATGCAAAGTAAAATAATAATTTACAAGCAATAGGTTGTTTAAATGAAGCGTTTATTGAACGTGTGTAACGACAATGAAACAGAGTACCTTAATACGTTTATATTGTGTATGTGGAATGATGTGTATATGAATGCATGTGTGAAGAAAAATCTCTTACCAAAGAAAATTGTGTTTATGAATTTGAACACGTGTAATTTTGTGGGACAGACAAGGAGACTAGCAGCGTCTCCGATGACTACGGTCTGCCGTGGCCGGAACTGAAAAGAGGCCTGTCTGGCGTTGTGCACCCATTTATATAATCAAGAAAGGGCAAATAACTTGTGGTCGTCTTCCAGTGCCACCTGACGGTGAAAAGCTATGCCTACTGGCAAACCGATGCAATTATGTTTGAGAGGGGGAGATAACTGCTACAAGGACTCCCCCCCTCCCCAAATTGAAAAAAAGAGATTGTTTTTTTGCTTTTTAAAAATCTGTTTGTATGTTTCTAATAATAGATGTAAATTTTGAAATTGTGTGGGAATGTTACTTTCCGTCCAGATCTTGTCTTTTGTTCTGGTGGGTATATTCACATGGAGTATTTGATTCCTCTGTGGCATCGGAATCTGTGTGAGTTTTGTGTCTGTTGACTTGACTGTGATTCTTCCACTAGAGCAGGTTTTAGTCTGTCAATGGAAACGGTGTCATTCTTGTCGTTTTTTTGTGATGGTGAAAAAATTTTCTGCCCGTCCAACTACTTTGTAAGGACCTTGGTAGTGTGGTGATAAAGACTTTTTGACAGCATTGTCATGGACAAATACGTATTCGCTGTCAAATAGCGTCTTGGGTATGTGGACTTGTCTCGATGCTTGTCGTGTAGGGGTGAAATGTAATCTCGACATTCTTGCCTTTACGTCCTGTACAAATGTAGTTGTAGGGTGTACATCATCGTTGTTATGAAAGTACTGTCCGGGCAAAGATAATGTAGCACCAAAAACTATTTCAGCCGGTGTGCAACCTAAGATCTGCTTTACGACGTTCCTAATTGATAATAGGACCAAAGGCAAGTTATCAACCCAGTTGGTTGTGTTTGGTCTCATTGTAAGAGATGCTTTCAAGTGCCTGTGGAATCGCTCGACTAGGCCGTTGGAACAGGAGTGATATGTAGTCATCCGCATGTGCTTGGTGCCCAGGAGCGGGTTGAATTCGGCAAAAAGCTTCGACTGGAACTGTGTGCCTCTGTCGGTCATGATGACTGCGGGTACACCGTATATGGCCATCCACTCCTTCAAGATCGTCTTGGCTACTGTGTCTGCTGAGATGTCCTTTAATGGGATTGCAGTGGGCCAACGGGAAAATCGATTAATGATCGTTAGTAGATAGCGGTGGTTCTGACAAAGTTGTAGGGGTCCAATGATGTTTATATGCAGGTGAGAGAACCTGGCATCGGGATTGCTGAATGTCTCAATAGGAGACTTGGTGTTTTGGTGGACTTTGCAACGCTGGCAGTTTATGCAGTTGCCAGCCCAAAGTCTGACATCTTTGTTCATCCCAGGCCATACAAATCTGTCACTGATCATTTTAAGTGTGGCTCTTTTGCTGGGGTGAGAGAGTGAGTGAAAATGATCAAATATGCATCATCGCAGTGAAGGTGGGGCGTAAGACGTGGGTGTGGGTATTGTTGTGTCGCAATAGACATTTTTGTCGCTAAAAGAGATTGGTACAGCACCGGCTTCTCAGCGTTGGGTCTCCCCCATCCCATTCAGTCTTTCAGTAACTTTAGTTGATTGAGGAAGTCAGGACGAGGAAATACCAGGCTAGAATTCATTCTTGACAATCAATCCGGCAGGAACTGGGCCATTTCGGTGGCCTTTTACCTGCTGGGCTGAGGTATTTTGTCTTGGGTTTTCCTAGGAGGTGTACCCTCCTAGGCCTTGCCTCTCATCTTTGGGGTGGAGTAAGTTCATTGCTTGCTGTTTGAGATGCCCTGACCGGGGAATGCCGACGGGGCTGCCCAGGCTATTTTTGATAAGTCAGAGTGCTCCTCCTTTAGGGGCACTGGCTTGATCGTCCCCCACCTTCCGGCCTTGTACCACATATTGCTGTCGTGGGAAGCAATTAAATACTGAGTCCACACCAGCCAATGCGGTTTTTCTGTAACGTCAGTTGCTTAGAGACTTTGGACTTGTCAATACCAGTCGAGGATTTATTCTCGACAATCAGTCCGGTGGGAAATGGGCCATTTTGGTGGCCTTTTATCTGTCAAGTATTAGGTCCTGGGTAGTCCTAGGAGGTCCACCCTCTCAGGCCTTGCCTCCCCTCTTTGAGGTAGTGTAAGTTTATTGCTTACTGCCTGAGGTGCCATGACCATGGAATGCTGACGGGCTGCCCAGGCTATTTTTTGCTAGGCCAGAGTGCTTCTTCTTTAGTGGCGCTGGCTTGACTCTCCCCACCTTCCAGCATTGTGATACATCTTCCTGCAGTGGGAAGGAAGTAAATACCTGGAACCACACCAGCCTGATACTGGCAGTCAAGACTGACATACAACCACTCTTATTCTCTGTTGTATTATGCTTTTGTTCAATATACTTGTTTTCTCTAAACTCTGAGTTCGTGTCTTCCTTCTTGCCCCTTTACAGGGTCACACCACTGACTGAATTCATTTTTTTTCACCTGTTAAAAAATAGTTAATGAATCTTTATTCAAGCATAATTCACTGCTTTAAACCGGAGGAAAAAATTGTTTTAAACAAGAGAAGAAAATTGTTTTGGTTATTCTAATTAATGAAATAGGGTAAAATCTCACTTTATTGATTATTGATAAGTGTAAAAAATTGAGATATATAAAAAATATAATAAGTATTAAAAAATATAAGTATAAAAAATATAAGTATAAGGATATCAAAATATGCTGATGAAGAAGCATCTAATATTTTGAAGTACAATCTACAAAAAAAACAAATAAATGTTTTTTTTCTTCATCAAAAATGCAAGACATTGCAGGATGACGTCATAATGGACATGGCGCTGCTTCCGGTGATAGCTATGGAAATGTGCTGGAGCATCCAAGGGCTTGTTTCTGCAAGTGACTATCACCATGTCCCACACAAAGAAGTTGAGGGGATTGCAATCGGTGAGCTGGGAAGGCAGATGTCAGGTGAAGTGTGGTCAACAAAGTTCTCTGATAACCACACTTGGGATGTCCGGCGAGTATGGCAGGGCATTGGGCCTTGCTGCCACATGTATGTCCATTGTCGATGATCTCCTAATCTTCAGCAACAAACTCCGGCATAATGATAACAAAAGTACAAAAATATGCATAAATATAGCAGTTTAAAATTACAAACAGATCTATTAATGTACCAGTGTAATATAATGTCTGGTGTTGCTTAACACTGCGTTCCTTTTAAATAATATCCTTTCCTACCAAATTTCAAGTTTCTAGGTCCAATAACTAAAAGAGCAGTTACACACCGACAGAATATATAGACTTCATTTTTAATTTTTTATATAAAAGGAGCAGTTTCTGTTTTTTAATGTATCAATACAAACGACCGAATGAAGAAGAATGGATATTTTTTTAGATGAAAATTAGCAAACTGTAAAACTTTAAACGATGATGGATACTTTTTATAAAGTAACGAAAGTAGAATTAGTATGTTTACTGGGTAGTTGAGAGGTTTGTACTTCCTATATAAATAACCTTAAGAATTATATTATATATATATATATATATATATATATAGTCTCGGAAGTTTCTCAACCATTAAAACTATATATAAAAAAAAATTAAAAAAAATATATATAAAAAAAAAACTTATAGTCTCAAGTCTTCCAGTGGAAAATCACTGATGTAAGTCAATTTATTTTTTACAGTTATTATATTAGTTAGTTTCTAACACTATTTTAAGGGATCATCAGTTGTTTACCATGAAAAACTGTTTCGGGAATTTAAAAACAAGACAGTATTTAATTTCATGGCTTCCCAGCAGAGTTGATCAGACCCCACTTATATATATATATATATATATATATCACAACAAATCCTCCCTCTCCCCCACTCAACTATTTTCTCCCATACCCCTTCTTAAATTCCCTCATTTTCTCAAAATGCTCTATAAGACCATAACTTTCGCCCATCCACCAAAATCACAGCCCCCCCCCCTTCCTCTCTACCCATCCTCCTTTCCCTGCATACACCCTCCATACACAAACATTCCAACTTACTTTTTCCCCTTCAATCTTTAACCGCAGCCATCTGGTCAAACACCTCCCTCCCCCCCTCTTCCTCACCTCCCTCTCTGCCATCCACTTTACCCCTGCTCATCCCTCACCTCTTTCTCTTACCACCAGCCACAGTAGTCCTGGCTCACCCCATCCTTCCATTTTTTCCCCACTCATTCTTTTCTACATTCATTTCTATTTCTCCAACAAATACGGACGTCCACCCAGCAGTTGGCCACTATTTCATTCTATTTTTCTCAATATGTCTACCCTACATGTATCTGTACTTGCATGACATTTTTTCTCTATTTTATCATCCTGATGAAGTCTTATAAATAAAGACGAAACGTTGATGTACACATAAAAAACATCCATTTTTTGATTTCCCTTTTTCATTTTCCCATCACGTCGGATTACTTTCAACCTTCTCTTCCCATATATATATATATATATATATATATATATATATATATATATATATATATATATAAATATATATATATATATATATAAGCTAGCTATACCTACTCAACGTTGTCCGAGATGCAGTGAAGTCATTTTAGTTTTTAACTTTTATTTGCTCATTTTTAAACTGATACAAAAAAAACGAAATATAATTTTTGTTGTCAGGTAAACAACTCCTACTATATTATTCAATTAAACATATGAGATTTTCCCTTTGTCGATTTTTTCTTTTTTAAGTGATTAATAGAGTACTTTGGTAATTTACTAGTCGCAGTGTTATTATTTACAATGAAATGGGTTTCGGCATTACTTCAAAACAACTTATTTCTAAAATCATTATTTATGTTCCTAATTTTTTTAGATGAGGATTGATAATTTGTATAATTTTAATTATTCGGACTACTATTCTCATCTTGGTTGTTATATTCACAACGTTTCGGGCAATGTCACCTCTGACCTTCAGCTACATCTTTTTTCGAACTTGAAAACCTAGTTTATAGAAGGAAAGGCAATATCAAAATAATAATGACAAAGTGTATCCATACAAAAAACTATCAATTTTTATCGACAACTTGTTAGGACAACAGAAAGTAAAGAGTTGCTAGGGAATGAGAGTTCCGGGTGTCCAAGTGAAGAAGGAGTCGTTTAGTCTGTTTACTGCAGCTGTCATGTGTTGAGTTTGCGTGTGACATTCTGTAAGTCCGTATAAATTACAGCAGTGTGCATATGTGTGCTTGCTTGTGTTAAAACACAATACAGTGTGAAAGTATGTATGTGAACTTGAGTGAGTTTGTGAATTGTTCGAGCAACCGTTTTCCTTGGCACCGAAGATGATTTGAACCAACATTGTCAACAAGACAATTCGTCACAGACGACTAGTACACAGGATGCATCAACTTAACAACCTCAAATTCCGATAGAAATTCCGATAGAACAATTCAAATTTTAAGAAATTGTCTGCAGCAATTCTATGAAATTAAATTTGAATACGGTAAACTCGTCTCGATTCTACAATTTGAAGTTACAAAACAACCGTCACTGATGGATATTTTCTAAAAAGAAAAACCTTCTTTTATTTTGATAAACTTGTTTCGATTTTCTATCGAAAATCTAGGAGAAGGATATTTGTAGTAGTAATAATCCTTACTATAAACGGCAACAACAACAGCCACCATTAACGATGTTTGTAATATCAGCTTTACTTGTAAACTGGGTGCTGATTGGAACAAACATTTAATTTTGAATCTGATTTACCAAATCAGAAACAATCTCTCATGCAAGCAAGGCACTGGTCCTGAAAGTTATTTAAGGGGGTGTTTGCCACTGTTCTTTCTTTCTCAGCCCCGACTGTGTAATCAACCCACATCATTGAGGTCGATCAACAAACTTCTCTCTTGGAACTCAAACTAAAATCCACCATATGCCAAAGGCTCTCGGTGTCGACAAGAAGGCTCCAATATCCAAGATGGCTGACCTGCCACACCATTGCAACACACACTTACTAAAAAACACATATGAAAACGGATTCCTTTTAAATTAACACCTACGTATGTACGGACTATTAAGAACATTCTCCTATTATAAACTCTTCTCTTCAGGAGATTTATTCTTCATATTATGGACTCTCAAAACTTTTTCTTCATCGATTCTCATTGACTTATTCTCTATTACTAACACCCTTCTCTATTATAATATGTTTAATGACAATAAAGTTAATATAAATGTTAGAATGGGACTTTGTCTTCTATTCTACAAGTTCGAATAAGCAATGCAATTCGCATACAGATGTATGCAAATTGCATTGCTTATTCGAACTTGATTGCATTAAATGCTCGAAACGGACGAAAGCGCTGACAAAAGATATGGCTGAAGATACGGTCGCAACCACGCAGTTACCTTGAAGTGAGGTCGGAGTTTCCCTCGATTTGCAGCATCGAATAAGCATCGCCTGTTACAAATGCAGAAGCCAGGATCACATGGCCAGATACTGTGCAATGAGCCTGATGGAACGAACACCTGAAAATAGCGGCAACACATGCAATGCTTCAACTGCAATAAGGTTGGCCACTTTGCATTAGAATGTCAATCATGATAGGAATCATATGTGTACGAGTTGACCAACAACAATGCATGGCCCTAGTCGACACCAGTTGTTCCAAGACACTAATGAGCACATCGGTATGTCGCTGGTGAGGACGTCAGAACGTTGACATATTAACTGCAGATAAAAAGATTATGAGGTACCATGGAACCAGCTGAATTGAACTTGCAGTGGATTGCATGCACCTGTTGCACCTGTTGCATCTGGATCTTCTAGGTTTCGACCTGCTACTGGGGTTTGACGCAATCAAGAGTCTAAGAGGAGTGCACTTGACAGAGTCGAGTGAAATTCATTTTCTCGCAAGGAATTTTGTAACAATCATAAACATTAACATTTGTTTCATTTGGCGGAGAGCAGACCTAGTGAGGCTGTTTGGTCACAGGATGACCAATCAGACTCCTGTACGTATTAATTTCGACTGAACCTTTTGAAAAACTACATCCAGACCCTTTGGGATTTGCAGAGTGGGCAGAGATTTTCCAGGAACCGATGAAGAAGGACGTCCTCTCTCCCGCTTCCATCACCTAGAAGCTGAGCAAAGCTATCTTTACTTGAAGATATACTACTCCCAGAAAACTTTCGGCAGCCAAAACTTTTACTCTTATATTCCTTTCTTCACTTTCTCAACTTCTGCCAGTCTATAACCAACGGTGTAGGTCACTTAAATAAATGCATATCGTTTGTTGCTTATAGAAGGTCGGCTTTGTTTTCCTTTCATTTGACAACCATTTTGTTAGAGATTTTTATAGGAGTTGGTCTTACAGTTTATGTCAAAGTTAGCTCTCTATAAATTTACCCAGATGTGCTGCGATCAAACTCGATAAACCTGACTTCAGTGAGTATTTGATCAGCAGAAGAAGGAATGGACTGCCTCATGGAAACGGGCAGGTGGTCGACACCAGGGCAACTAAAGAATCGAGTACCAGAATACTCCGTGGCCAAGCATGTTTTGAACAAATACGAAAAAGAACTAGAGTTATGGCTGAAAAATTGTTCATTTGTGAACTAGGTCCAGCCAAACGCAGATGTCTGTGCACAGAAGTTAGGGGAATAAGGGCGTCATATTGGACCCGAAGAGGACCTATCTTCAGGTGCACATACACAAATAACTGTGTCCTTTTAAGACAGGCATATTAAAGGGCAGAGATATTGTTTGATGCGACTTGGATTTGGCTTAAATGTTACACCAATGACAATGCTATCCATTATGAACTCTGTGATCTCCGAAGATATGGTAATACACTGAGCCACGTCGTCATACATCGACAACGTTTTTGTCAATACAAAGCTTGTGTCAAGTGAAGAAACAACTGGCAAAATTTGGACTGGCCTGCAAGACTTCCGAGTGGCTTTAAGAAGGAGGGCGAGTGCTCGAATTGCACATTCAAAGTGATGGTAGTATACTATGATGGACATGAGGAGGAGATACTGCAGACTCTACATTGGTCATGGCACGATGAACCATCTTTTCAGTGTGCAGAAAACTTGTTGGTCATTTTCTCATATGCAGATGGCTCCGCATGGCAAGAGCATACATGAAACAGTGCACCAACCGGGTTACTACTGGATGGGATGATGAAACCAATAACGCCCCCTCAAGAATATGCTAATGGAAGCGCTGACCAAGGTACAGCAGAACGATCTCGTAAGAGGCGACTGGTGTGACTTCAAAGTTTGGGTGGATACAGGCTCACTAAATACCGATGGGTCAGTTGTCAAAGATGCAAGATGATACGTCCAGCAAATAATGCGCAACACACTAACTTAGCAGAACTTGACATAGTTTTAAAAGGAGTTAACCTGACGCTTCAATGACAAACAAATGTATTACATTTCAGGACGAGTACGGCCCATGTTTACTGACAGGAAAGGCGTAGCTAATCACTAAGGCAGCAGCAGAATGCTGCTACGAAGACGGACATGGTTAAGGAGCATGGGCTACTAGTAAATGTAGCACTGGTCAAGTCAAACGATAACAAGACCGACCAACTAACACGAGTACCACAGCGATGGCTAAGCAAAGTAAAACTCAAAGTTCAGCCCACTCAGCGTCCCTGTGCAGCTTTTGCACTTGGGCTCAACATTGAACAAATTGCAAATATCCATCAATGGAATGGACACTTCGGAATAAAACAAACATTGCAGTTTGCCAATCGGAAAGACCTGACTGTTAACATGCAACTGAATGCAGTGAAGACATGTGAATATTGCCAATCAATTGATCCTGTGCCTGTACACCAGCGAAAGAGGAGACAATTCTAGCAGGTTAGGAGTGGACATCACGCAAGTGTTGTACACCAGTTGAAATCCTGACGAACAATGGCACCACATTTAACAGCCAACACTTTCAGCAGTTCCTACAAGACTGTGGTGTACGGCTCTGATTCAGTGTGCTTATGAACCAGTGATAAACGGTATCGCCACAGAAGTGTGAAAACAATTGTGCTAGGAAACAATATTCTATACCAGAGGCGGCTTATTAGTATTAGATTATGCCAAAAGACAGCATCTTAACCTCTACGGCACCTTTCAATATTATATACACCTACAACATCCCTATTGATACTGTGGCCAACCCTGAACCGTCAGATTCCCACATAGTAGATATTAAAGCAAGTTCAGGATAGGCTGGGTAACTAGAATCAACAATCTACACTCGATGCTGGTTGATGGAATCCTTCAGCATATAAAGAACTTGCACCCTTTTGCAGAAAAGTGTATGAATTCAATGCAACCCGTAAGTCGTCAGAAGAAAGCAAACAACTGAACAGGCCAAAGTTGGTATCGCTAGACGATATCTTTGACACCAGTAGTTTTGAAACTACCAATGATGGTGATCGTCGTGATTTAGTTGAGTGAGAGGCCACTCCGAAGGAACGTACGGACAAGGAGTTACACATTTTGGATAGAAAACCTTGTTCGCAAGTAGCTACAAAAATTCACATGGCGACAAGCATCGTGTGTTGGCGACTTCAGCATAATTAGATAATCGATGCAATTTGCATACACGCAATGGTTGCATTAAGCACCCGAATCTTCAACTTTTGGTGTCTATAAAACAAAACAAAATTGTGTTGAGCACAGAAAAGATTAGTCGGTGAAAGGCATCTAGTTCTTTCGCCTAAGCATACCAGTTGAGGATACGTTCTCAGCAATCACAGACTAGGCCTTACTGACTTTCCGATATGTACATCAACATCATTTTTAACGTTGATATTTGAATGGGCCATTGTGAATGCAGTAGTTGTTTTTCTGTTGGGCTGTATATTTCAGCTCTAGGAAGTCCACACTCACTTGCCTTCTCTCTTTGGGAAGGAGTAGTTCATTGCTAACTACCTGAGCTGCCCTCACCAGGAAATGGCAGCGGGGCTACTTAGGCAATTTTTAAGAGGCCAGAGTGCACCACATCATGCGTTGGCCTTCCAAATCCCACCTCTGACCTTGTGTCACATATTTCCGTGGTGGGAAGGAAGTAAATACTACGAATTAGGTGGCAAGTGAAGTGACAATATTAACGACGGCAGAGGAAACAGGTTATTTTTTATCCATTAAACTTAGATTGTATTTGACATAGAAACCGAGAAATTTGAGTTATGAAAAAACGGTGTTTACTGAGAATTTATGTTCCCTGGCGGAATATTGTCCTGAACTTTTGTGTTTGCCTTTGTTTCACTGAAATAAGAATTAAACAACCTTGCAAAATGCAAAAGTTTGTGAAGACTAGTCAGTGCTCAAAAAAAATATTGTTATCTTTAGTAATAATTCTTCTCTTGCAACTTTTGAAAAACTACTTTAAGTGAGTAGTTGGGAGACACTAGTTATAACTATTAGTGAAACAGCGAAAGAGAATAACGATTTTCCAAACAACATAAATGATGAAAGAAAAAATGCCAAAAATAAAACGAAGAAACGAAGGAAGATAAAAAGCATGATAACCATTGTTGTGATAAAAGTTGTTAATAGGAGTTGCAATAGTTTTGACTGGGGGGACTGGTGTTTAGCTCTACCTTATAGGAGTGGCTCTCGCGAAACAAAAATTGAAAAAGAGGAAGAAGGAAGACGAGAATGAAGAAGTTGTTAGAAGAAAAAAGATTTAAAAGAAGCTGAGAATACTAATGATGATGATGATTATGATGATGACGGCGGCGGTAGTAGTGCTGGTGGTGGTGGTGGTAATGTTGATGATGATGATGATGATGATGATGATGATGATGATGATGACAGAAAAGTGAAATTAGAATACAAGAAAGAGAATAGCAGCAGTTATACGGCCTTAGTAGTAGTAGTAGTAGTAGTAGTAGTAGTAGTATAGTAGTAGCAGTAGTAGTAGACTCGTTTTTGGCATTGTTGGATAAAAGATATGAAGCCTGTCTAGAAATGTAACCAGGCTAATTGTGTAACACACACACAAACACACACTCTCTCTTATTCTCTCTCTCTCTCTCTCTCACATATATATATATATATATATATATATATATATATATATATATATATATATATATATATATATATATATATATCATTCACTTTATTTAAAATCAACTTCACTCACTTGAAATACTTATCCCAACAAACAAGTAGTTCACACTCCTGGTAATAGTGCTGGAAGTTTTTACCTTAGCCACTGCATTCAGTTAGTTCACCCTGACCTGTTGGGTGTTTTCATCTATTCCCTAACAGTAACTCTTTGAATTTGGAAATAATTATAAAAAGTTCAGGTCGGGAGAGGAAGAGGGTTATGAAGGAATCTTTTTTTAGTCATAAAATGCTGATGTTAAGAAAGTAATGTGGCTGCCTCAAAATTAAAAGTTTGCTGTTGGCTGAACAAAATTAGACTCTTTGCTTCCGAGTCGATTTAAGAATCAAAAAACGACTTTTACTCCTGCAAACATTCTCGAGTCCCATTGTAGGGATTTCTATCACTAGATTAAGTTCAAATCTCTCTCAAGAGAAAGTAGGAATTATACGTGAAGATAAGAATTATACTTGAAGACCAGTGACAGCTTTTGACAACATCTCTGTATATTAATTGAGCACTTTTACTTATACAAGTAATAAAGAATGATATGCAAACAGTAAAAAGTGAATATAGAGAATGAGGATTTACATCAACTTACGTTAACAGGTGCACACTTTTCGCTTCAACAGTTGCTGTGTTTTTTTGTTGTTTTTTTGCTTGTGACTGCCTTCTAAGGTTTGTGTCATAATGCTGTCACTTGTTAACTGGTATCAACCATCGTAGTAAAAATGGAAAAAGAAGCCCCTAAGCGTTTATATGGGTTGGCTTACTGCCTTAACGAAATAGTAATTTGGTGTACTTTTGGCCAATCCTTAAAGGGTCAAAGCAAGACAACCACTCTGACCAATTTATGAGTGTCTTATAAATTTCAGTACCATCTCAAAGTACTCACCTCAAAAGTAGGAAATCAGCTGAAAAATAATCCGTCTCCTCACTCTGTAATCAGTTTGAAAATAACCTCACTCTGTAATCAGTTTGAAAATAACCTCACTCTGACGCCTGTAAAAACTGCTGACTCACTCTCGAGTTAAGTTTTAAAAAATCTGGTCAAAACTTTACGCGTTAGTTAAGTTATAACAATATTTTTTAAAGACAAAAATGTCTTTGTCATTTTTGTATGTGAAAATTTATTGCAGATTGCTTGCACACAACTTAAGTTGGACACAGCGCAAATGAAAAGACATGGATGAAGACAACACTTTCTCGGACCAAAGCCGAGAGGAATTGTCGACCAACCACTTGCCCAAGTTCCTGACTAAACTGTGCAAGCAGAAAGAGTACACCTACCGTCTGAGACTCATGGATGACGTCATCATTTTATCATGTCATCCCCCCCCCTCTGTTTTAATGGATGACATCACAAAACGATGTCATTCACTCTGAACAGTTCTCCTCACCTGCTTTAATCGATAATGTTATAAAACGATGATGTCATCCACTGTGCACAGAGACAAATAAATAAACAAACATACAAGCAAACAAACGAGCAACTTTCACAGTGTTTTAGTAGTATGTTAAATCCCCAGGAGTTTAGACGTTCATCTAGTAGATGACCCGTGACCATTGACACAATCCAGATGAAGGATCTCTTCCTCACTTTCGCTCTTATTTGATGGATGACGTTATCATTTTGTGACGTCATCCACTATGCCTGTCATTCTTTAGTGGCATCATTAGTTTGTGACATCATCATTTTGATGACGACATCACGTGTGCACGGAGACAATCAAACAAGATAAGATAACAACAAGAACAAGCAAGATCTCCAAAGTTATATATTGTAGAAGCCATTTCGTTAATCACAGTTAAACAATATAGATCAATTTGTATTGGAAACGCATTGAATCAACGGTATTAATGTTCATTATCGTTTGACTTCGATGAGATGGAACCCTGATTTTTATTTTTTAAAAAGCGAAGCATAACCGAAACAGATAAAAGTAATTTGTATTGAAAACGCGTTGTATCAACGGCATTAATTTGCTCGATGCTTAGTAAATGTTCATTTTCGATGGGATGGAACCCTGATTTTTTTTAAGTGAAGAACTGAAACAGATAAAACTAATTTGGAAATTAATTGAATATATTTATATTGCTGGAATTAATGGCTATTAACTTTAGGATTTGTTTGAAAATTGTGGCTGTGATTGCTTGTCATATAATGGAATATTGTTAGGGTTTCTATGCAACTTGCATGTTTCACTGTTTAAATTGAATGTTATGTCTAAAAAAAATAATCTTTTCCTAAGTTTCTAAAAGTTAATTTTTTTTTATTGTATTATTTCTTTTCTTTTTTATCTAAACTTGTGCCTGATGTGTCATAAAATATAATGAGACCATCGTTCCTGTAAATACCAATATTTTCTTTGTTGATTATAGATCTAATCTTATTATATATATATATATATATATATATATATATATATATATATATATATATATATATATATATATATATATATATATATATATATAAAGTTAATCCAACAAAAGATATAAGAGGCAACTAATATCTTTAATTAGTGAACATCCGGATAAAACTGAAGCTCAATATACTGAGTTTTCTGAACTTTTCATATGATTTGGTTTCTTTATCGTTTATTAATTTGCATTCGAGAATAAGCGTTAATGAGATTGTCAGTTGGATTGAAAACAACAAAAGTAATGCACAACATTTGATTATTTAAGGGATCTGGTCAACAAATATTTGTCGACACTGGGCTTGAAGACGACCGTGTTATAGTCGGCAGGAAGCAGTTCCGTGGTAATGTGTTTCACAGATGAAAAGTTTTTGGAAAGAAACTGTTCATGGAAATTCCGTTTGGTTTCAGGTACAAAGAGGAAGAAAGAAAAGTTCTTGCTGTGAATGTTTTACAGAGAGGAACCAAAGATTGGAGCTCAATCGATCACCTTCAATGGAAATAGTGATAGAGTATGTTTATGATTGCATTTAAACATGATCGATGAAGATAAGAATCGATTCCAGTAGATTAAGAATCACACATGGAGAATAGCATGCATTCATAGCAGGGTTACACAGTCGCAAGGTATAAGGTACGACTCTGCCTCTTAGGATTACAAAATATCAGACTAACGCCTTATTTTAAAGTCTAACAATATTCAGACTGTCTGTTGGTTCTTTGGAAATTAAAAAGTACGACTTCTTATGAGTCCAACTCTGACTTCTTTTCAAAACCTCTGACTCTGCACCTTGGTTCATAGCAACCATCTTAAAAATGTTCCTCAATCTATTGGGATATTATTTCTATTTTTAGTTTTGAATTATAAATAAAATAAAATAAAACATTGGATTTTCATTTTCATGGATTCAAGACTCCAAAATAGTATTGTACTCTTTTGATCAAAATGAAACATACTTATCCAAGTCACCATAGATAATGTAGTTTCAGAATATATATAAAACTCTAGGAGGAGTTTGTGGACAAACAGTTCTTATTTGTTTGTTCACTAACTGGTGGAGAGAGAGTGAGTTTAGCTCTTCACAATAAACAATACACTTAAAACAAATTAATTGTTGTAGTACTCCCATAGTTCGGGTTACTATATATGCTGCAGAAAAGTATGAACCCTCCCACTAAATAGTAAAGTAGACTGAACTCTGAAGTCTTCAGTGTCAACAAGTTTCAAAGAAGATTTACTGTGACTTCAGAAGAAAGGATGCTGTTTATTTTCTCACTAAATAGGGGGGGGGGGTAATGTAGTGAACGCATTCACGTATGTTGTGTTGTATAAAAGTAGATATAAATACATAGTAGCAGCGACTGTAGAATTGTCTATCTCTTTCTCTCTCTTTTTTCATAACACCAGTTGTAATCAACCAATGGAAAGATATAAATTAAATCAAATCAAAGATTAGTAAAGGTATGAAATCATTCCACAGGTGTGGGTTGACACCCACACTATTAGATGGTTAAATCCGAAATCTCGATTGAGAGTAAAGCTGGTTATGTATCGGTTCTCAAAAACAGCTGCTGTCAGTTCCGGTGTTCGGCCTTATAGCCCTTCCCCACCCATTCGGTTGGTGATTTGAGAGATATGTAGTTCTGACTAATATGGATATGATGGAGATTTGGTGGGCCGAGCAAGACAAAATGGTCTAAAGTATTCTTGTAACGAAACCCATGGACATAGAGCTTAACATAGCTAGATTGTATGTGGGATACAGAGATTACATAAAAAGGAAATTTACACTTCGAAATTAAGTTAACATGTATAAGGAAGTGACGTAATAATGTTGAAAAGCGAAATATGTGGCAAAAAGAAGTCTAGTCTTGCTCTCTTTAGGTCCCACAGTGGACAGTTGGTGGGAAGACCTATATTCTGTATTATGCTAAGAGCAAATCAAAGAAAAAAATTAAAGCCAAAACGAATATGTGTTATTGTTATTAAGAGATGATCAACAACTATTACAAATGCTGCTGTAAACGAGAGAGGGAAACAACTCTGCATATGCAACTATGTAATCTGCTACATTGGCTACCATTACTACAAAAGAAAGAAAGAAAGAGAATACTACAGTCACCACTACTATGAATACTACTATGGCTGCTACAAAGAAAAGGAGAGAGAACAACTCTATGCATTACAACCAATGGGTCAACAACACATCTGTTTACATGTGGCTATATTTGTTGCGGTTCAAAGAAGACATGTTCTGGCTATACTATATTAATTCTCTTATGCATTGTTGGGAAAGAAGCCAACTATGAATAAAATAGCACCTTGTATTCAATTAAGTGTACACAATGAATAGGTATTGTGTTTCGGCATTAAATACCCCCCCCCCCAAAAAAAAAACGGTTGATATGCCGTAAATCATACAAACCAAACCAAATCAAATTTCCTAGATATCAGGGCACAATTGGGAAGATTTTATAAAATATATGGCACCATTACCAAGTTATTGATAAAATAGTAGGATAGACTGGATTCAGAGTAGCATTTATTATTGTACAAATCCTCTTGGGAAAAGCCATGTAAAGTAGATTTATGATAAAGATAAAACTAAAATAACCTGTAATTGAAGTTGAAGTTGCTTAAAATGAAAATAAAGTTCACAGTTATCCAGCAATCATTACATGAAAATCTGCCTGAATACTGGGGAAAATCCTATAGTTTTGTGGAGATTTGCTGTCATTTAGAGACCATTATTACTATTGCTAGGAACGTTGTCTTCAGCAAGTCATTGGGAAAATATGTACTTCTTTCTTGGCAATGCCCTGATTTCAACTGTGATAGCTCTCATAAATAGTTTAGAGATTGTTTTGATAGATATTATTTTTTAGATAACCACAACACCAAGTGCAGAAAACAAATACACGACGTGGTCTAAACTTGTCATGTCAACTTTTCACTTTGCACCCCGGAGGAAAGTTCCTACTCTTTTTATCTCAACGATAATTCGCTCGTTTGCATAAGTGAACTCTCTCCATTGCGCAAAAATAACAGAATTCTATCTTGTAAGCGGAATGCTCTGAGTTCAATTCCCAATGAATGACACACAGCGCGACCCTCACTCTTTTTCCTTGTGGAGCCGCATGATGGCTGCTATATCATCTATACTAGCTGTCTGGCTGGCATAGGGCGACTTCAAAAAGAGCGCTTAGTATGCTGAATAATTTTGATTTGTAATAAGTGCAAGAAAATTGCACTTCCTGCAAGGAAGGTTGAAAAGAAAGAAAGCTAACAGAATTAATAGAACAATCTTGGAATAATCTACAGCACTGCTTTGATACTGAGAAGGGTCCTGTAAGGACCTGCTTAAACATTTTCTCTCCCTTCTGAACAGTGTGCAAAGGAGATAAATGAATTGGTCAAAGCAAGGATCGAAGTAAGCCCCACTCTCCCCCCATGGTTCACTTCAACCTGTGCAGCTGCTATTGCACATAGGCAGCAAGCATTCCACCATTTCAACCGCCATAAGTCAGCTGAGAATAGGCAAAAAATTGTAGCATCAAGACACCACTGCAAGAGTGTAATAGTCGTAGCTAAGAGTAGATATTCTGAAATGACTAGAAATCGCACCGTGTCACAAAAATTAGGAACAATGGAAAATCTATAATAGTGTGGTGAACAATAGGCAATTAATAATTCCCCTACTATCCAAACATGATGAATTCGTTTGTACAGCAATTGATAAGGCTGAACTGCTTCACCAGTGGTTTGCCCTAAACTCCACTTTGGACACAAACTACTCCTTCCCTAATTTTCCATTACGGACTGAAACTGCACTAGAAAATCTTATCATCACCGCTTCCCATGTCCTGGATATCATAAAAACACCTTGACACCTCCAAAGCATGTGAACCAAATCTTATTCCTGCTATAGTATTAAAGAAATGCTTTGCTGAGCTGGCCCCTGTCCTCTCCAAACTCTATATCAAATGCTTTTCAGAATCTTGCTTGGAAAATTACCTCTGTGGTACCAGTTTTCAAGAACTCTGATGAAAGAATTGACCTGCAAAATTATCGCTCGATAAGTCTCATCCTACTTTTTGCTAAAATCTTTGAATGAATATAGCAGTAGTTCAGAAACTTGCAAATGCTAAACTTATCTCTGACCAACATTTAGGCCATCCTGTTCTACTGTGGATATTCTAATGGCATATACTGCACACTAGATAAATTAGGTTAAGCTAGGACGGTAGCGTTAGATATATCCAAAGCCTTTGATAAGATCTGACATGAAGGTCTTCTCAGGAAAATAAACTCGCACGGTATTACTTGATGAATATAAAACATAATCAGATCTTTCTTAGCTGAAAGAAAGATCCAAGTCGTTCTTGATGGGCATGCATCCAAACAACACCACATCAATATGGGTGTGCCCCAGGGTTCGATACTTAGCCCTTTGTTATTCCTGATCTTTATAAACGACCTCCCTGATGCAATTGCGTCTGAGATGGGTATATTTGCTGATAATACCATGCTCTATTCTAGACATGCCAGCACCGGATACACACATATGCAAGGCAATGGCTGAATCCTGAGAAAATGACCTCAAGTCTGTAGTTGAATTAGGCCATAAATGGATGGTTACATTTAATGCTACTAAGACTAAGCTCCTTTCCTTTAAGAATTATAAGAAACCTTACCAACCACCAATTGCCATGGCTGATACACCCTTCCCGAGAGTCAAATGTTCAAACTCCTCGGCCTAACATTCTCAGGCAACATGAATTGGAATAAATACATAGAGGATACTGCCAAGTTTGCTGCAAAAAAGGTAAACTCTGTGTACCGAATTACAAAACTTCTCACATCTGCCATTATCCTATATCTCTATAGAGCCACCATTTGCGCATGCATGGAGTATTGTTGGCACATCTGGGCTGGTGCATCAACCACTAGTCTCTCCTGGACAAGGTTTAAAAAAGAGTTTCTAACAGTAGGTCCAGCACTGTCTGCCAAGCTACAGTCCTTGTCCTATTGTTGCAATTCCTGTGCTTGTTTGCCAAGTACTTCCACAGAATGTGCTCCAATTTTTTTTTGCGTGTCTTTGAAGCAGTTTTCCACCTTTTGCCTTATTGTTGTACTCTGCAAGATCTTTCAACCTACACTGGTTTGGCAGTAGAGTATGGTCCTCTCTCTATATTTGCAAATGGTTCAGTCGGTTTTGTAGCCCCATCTACTGATAGCAACTTTTTATCGCGTTATTCCAATTCTCAGATGGTTGAGTGTTTTCCACTAGACCCAGAGTGCTTCTGAGCCAGGGGAAGGCCTCAGAAGGGGGATTCCCATGTCAGTAAAAGGGTTGCCTTTCTCTAGTCCTCTGGTCCATAGCTGTTGTCTAGACTCTTCCTAAGATGTTGTTAGGGGCTCGACATGGCTGAGCAAGCTTCTCCTCGTGCTCCAATGAACTTACTGCTCTTGTACCCCCTCAATGAAAATATCTCCAACCCATCTGACTAGCAGCAAAATCCCACCACTTCACTAAAGGTCCCTACTTTCTACTCTAATTGGTTTTTTCCTCAGACCGCTTGCCTTTGGAATTCCCGACCGGACCAACATGCAGAAATTTAAATCAATGTGCTGCCCAACTCTCCACTTAAGTTTCTCACCCCCTAAATCTGGCCTCTATCATAGTAGCTATTTACGACTCAGTGACAATATGCCTTATTTGGGTTGAATAAAAGTAAAACAAAATATATATACATGACACCCCACAAAAAATTTCACGATGATATTGTGGTTTGTATGCATTACAGGTGCGTACCAGTGCAGACGATTTTCCCTCATTTTGTCTGAGATTGGCAAAACTTGGGACATGGTTGAATCTAGTCAGACCAAAATTTCAGCATAATATTTCTGTCTCCATGACTGATAGTCTTCCTTCTTTATCGACAGCGCCTGAGCCATACAAAGCAACAATAAAAGTTTGAAACGTTGATATTTATATTAATAGACATTTTGTTTCAGATATCAATATATCTATCATATATCACCATTTAAATATGACACGGATCAAAGAAACATTAGAATTTTAATAGTCTTATAGGTCAATCTTAAGGTGGACAATCAGCATCAAATCGCTGCAAACCTCGGGATTCCACTTTCCACTGTTAACTGAGTGATTGTTCAATTACTCAGAGAGAGAAATAATCAAACCTGGTTGAGTCTTGTCAGTCCCAAAGTCCAATACAACATTTTTATTTCTATAACTGATAGTCTTTCTTCTACTTCTTTCATCTGAGCCATACAAAGCAGCAATAAAGGTTTGAAACAGCAATATTTTATACTAATTAACATTTTTTTGTGCTTCTGATATCAATATATATATATATATATATATATATATATCATTTATTACTATTTCAGTATGACATGGTCCAAAGAAGCATTATGATAGTCAGAGTTTCAGAGGAGCCAAAATGAATCAGTATCCACTGATCAGAGAGGGAAAATAATGAATACCATCTCGCCTAGGTCGATCAGGACCATCTTAATGCAGTCTTCGTTATTAATGATAACAAGGGTGTCTATTTATTTCTGTGTATGTATCAAATAAAAGTCACTACAACTAGACAATGAATGACGTTTATAGCACATTGCACTGGGGTCAATATGGTAGCATAATAGGGTTACTCCAAAAAGAGTGCCCAATAGGATAGAGTTTTGACTTGCAAAATAGTCTGTGAGAGAATTGCACTTCTTGATACATAGTCTGATGATAATCAGGGTTAATTCCTATTTCAGTCACGTGAATTATTTAGAGTGAAATCGGTTTCGGCATGGTTTTGTTGTACATGTGAAATGCAAAAATTAATGTGAATGTTTTTTAACTAGAAAATTATGGACTTTAATTATTGTTCTTCTTTAACTAGCCTCTTTCTGAACAGCGATTATATTTTTCACTTAGGCATTTCATGTGTACGATAAAATTTGCTATAACTTACTGTTTTTAGTGTGTTTTTTTTTTTTTTTTTTACTAGAACAGGGTTTAAGTAAAAATAAATTGTTTGGGAGTAATGATGAAACCCTGTCGAAACCCATTTCATTCTAAATAATAAAGCTAACAGAATTAAAAAAACAATTCAGAATAATAGTGTAACGGTAGCACCGTCGGGCACAAAATGAGTAATGAGAGCTCGACTAGTGAAGAATTTGCGCTTATTTCACAACTATGCAACAATAGTTTCCTTCATTAGTTAAGCTCTCATTCCTCATTTTGTGGCCGCCGGTCCTACCGTTATACTATTATTCCAAAGTGTCATTTGGTGTTTATCCAAATTGAGCCCCGGGATAATTATGTTAGCTAAAATCAAAATAAAACAAGAAAACTTTAGGAAATACTTACTTGTGATAGAAAAATATTAGCATACACCAAAATTTAGGGAAAAATAATACAGTATTTTTTTTTATTATTTAAGGAATTCAACTTTTTATCGTATACGGAAATTGCCGCCATTTTACGCCATTATCATGAATTTCAAAGGAGATAATTCAAACTTTAAAAAAATTAAGATAACAGAAGTTTAGAGCTACTTTAGGTATGAGTTTTAGTGTTATTAGGTTATGGTTAGGATTAGTTTAGTAATGTCTCTAGTTAAAAAAAGAATTCTCTAAATTGATTATAGTTTTTGGATGGTTAGAGAGTGGATAGACATAAATTGGATTGGCATTATCTTTAGTATAGGGTTCATACGTTTCTTTATTTAAGTTAAGTGTTACATCTAAGTAGTTAACTAGTTTAATATTTGATGTTATTTCCACCTTAAGATTTAATAGTTTCATCTCTCTGAGGATAATTGTTTTCACTTTTTCACACTTTTGCCCGTCTGAGTTTTTCACCACTAATAAGTTATCATCTCTATATAATCCTATGTTATCTATGTTAATGTCTTTAGTGAGGTTCAACCCTGTGGATGTTTACCTTGCCTGGATTATATATATATATATATATATATATATATATATATATATATATATATATATATATATATATATATATATATATAAATATATATATATATATATATATATAAATATATATATATATTATATATATATAAATATAAATATATATATATATTATATATATATAAATATAAATAATATATATAAATATAAATATATATATATATATATATATATATATATATATAAATATATATATATATATATATATATATATAAATAAATATATATATATATATATATATATATATATATATATATATATATATATATATATAAAGTAAACAATGGTATTTTAAATTCATCTTCAGTCTTTATTAATATTTTTACTTGCCGAATTAAGAAAAAAATTTAACGTGACTCTTGACAATTGTTTCACGCAGAAACAAGCAACCAGGACTAAACACATAATTACCAGGATCTTACATTCATGCAGCTCATCAGAAGATCGTCAGATCACTTCTGGAGAAAAATCGTCAAGCTAAAAAAATCTTTAAAAAAACCTGGGAAATGCATAAAAAAGTGTTTGGATTTTTTTGGTTTGAGGATTTATCCCCTCATAATAATGCAACCATAACACCGACATGATTGATAAAAATAAATCTTACATAGTTCTCCCCAATACCAATACTCTCATATCTATTTCCTTACAAAAACAATTCAAATCAGACATAAAAATAGTAACTTCAACTTCTAAAACAATTAAGGATTTAGTAAACACCAAACCCTTTCCCCACCTACCCCACTAAGGATACTTCTTCACTAGCCAGCCACAAATATAACATACCACATTTAAAAACATAAACAGGACCTCAAAGGCAACAATCCCACTAACGCACTAGTCATACACAGAAACATTTTTACCGACAATTTTTACTTTACAAATTGCACCCACAAGTGCATCAAAAGTGCTGTAATCCTTCTCTCACTGCCATCTAACATAAACCTTAGACTCGGATCTTATTCCTTAAGCAAACATTTGGAAAAACATGCACTCAAAAAATCTTGCCACTGCATAACAAACTCTGATCCTGGTTAAAGTACTATTCATTTTACTGGATTTCATCTATGTTTCCATTTCTTTTCTTCTTTTTCTTCTTCTTTCTCTCCCCCTTTTCCCATTTTAACGTCTTTGTCGCACGCGGTGTGTAATTTTTTTTTTCAAATAGTTACACATGTGCCAAAAATATTCTGTTGTGCGTCTTCTTTTTTCCTATGTTTTACTGTTTATCAATAAATTTAGAATATTCTGAAGACGTTCTTCGATCCGAACCAAACCGGTAAATCTCTCATTTTTTATGATATATCGTGCATTTTATCTCCATGTATACATATGTATATATGTATATATGTATATATGTATATATATGTATATATATATATATATATATATATATATATATATATATATACATATATACATATATATATATACATATATATATGTATATATATATATATATACATATTCATTTTAAATAAATAATATTAAATTATTTTTACCTACATACGCTAGCATTTCGAGCTTTCACTCTCATCATTGATTTTATTTTATCTTATTTAATTTTATCTAATTTTATTTTATTTTTTATATTTTATATTTTATATTCTATATTGATATTTTGTTATTATTTTTGACATTATTATTTTTTTTGATTTTGATTCTAACGGTCCCAACCACGTGACTTTCCAAATTTAAATTTAAAATTTCTTTTCTTTTTCTCCATTTCATTCTTTCCAAATATGATCTAAGATTGGATTTTAACTCTGCCTGATGAGATCTCAGTTTATAACAGCTGTTGATCGATAACATCGACATACCAGTGTCACAGATTTTGTATATGTCTGTGTAAATAAAAATAATCATATATAAAAGCTCTATTTGATAAACCCTCTATTTTATAAACCCTGTTGAAATTCTTTGGATTACTATCATGTGGATGTTTAACTTGCCTGGATTATATATATATATATATATATATATATATATATATATATACATATATATATATATATATATATATATACATATATATATATATATATATATATATATATATATATATATATATATATATATATATATATATATATATATATATATATAGGGTTTTACGTGCTCCACTACTTTTGGAGCACTGGGAAAAGTGCAACTGAAACATGTATGCACATATGTAACCAATAATGTTTGTATAAATAAAAATTTATACTTATAAACAGCTCTGCTTGTTATTGAGCACTTTTTATAAACACTTGAGTTTCTACGGATTTACATTTACAGAAACTAATACAATACATGTACGATATTTATATATATATATATATATATATATATATATATATATATATATATATATATATATATATATATATATATAATCCAGGCAAGGTAAACATCCACAGGGTTGAACCTCACTAAAGACATTAACATAGATAACATAGGATTATATAGAGATGATGGCTTATTAGTGGTAAAAAGCTCAGATGGGCAAAAGTGTGAAAAAGTGAAAACAATTATCCTCAGAGAGATGAAAAGATTAAATCTTAAGGTGGAAATAACATCAAATATTAAACTAGTTAACTACTTAGATGTAACACGTAACTTAAATAAAGAAACGTATTAACCCTATATAAAAGATAATGCCAATCCAATTTATGTCTATCCACTCTCTAAACATCCAAAAACTATAATCAAACATATCCCCAAATCAATTGAAAAGAGAATCAGCAATAACTCCTCTAATGAAGCAATCTTTAAGGCCTTTTACAATAAAGCACTAAAAGAGAGCGGATACAAAAGCACCTAAATGAAATATACCAAATCTACAGCGCCCAATAATAAACACAAAGATAGAAGTAGAAGAATTATCTGGTTTACACCCCCATTTAATTACATTGTTAAGACTAAACTTGGTAAGAGATTCCTAGATTTAATTAACCTACACTTCTCTCCTAATAATATACTACATAAAATCTTTTATAAAAACACCCTGTGGCGAAAATTTAGAAAGAAATAATAAAATAACATAACAATAAAATTCTAAATGACAACAGAAATACTGAAAGAAAAACAACAAAAACTAAAGCTTGCAACTGCACAAACAAAACAGAATGCCCCTTACAACAAAATTGCCAAATAACCCAAATACTATACCAAGCTACAATTTCAACTAAAGAAAACCCAACCCAGAAAAAATACAATATATGGGCATGGCTGGTAATAATTCAATGAAAGATATACCGGCCATAAATGATCATTCAATAATTCTGTCTACCAAAAAAGAACTTCACTCTCTATATACTACTAGGAACTAACCCACAATAATCAATCACCAACAGTGACTAGAAAATCAGTACCTGTAGTTCCCTGAACTCACCATGTTACTTATGCCTAACTGAAAAACTTGAGATAGTTAGATTTAGTGATAGGGATAAACTCATAAACAAAAAGCAAGAGATCTCAATTAACTGTAGGTACAATAGATCACACCTTCTCAGTAATTTACATATAACCTCCTAAACCAATATTACCATTTGAAAATAGATTAAAAACAAAAAAAACTATATTTTTTTCATCCTAACTGAACACATCATCCTATAGTATCTACTAAATACCCCATAATCAATTACCCCCTAAGGCATGGAAATACCAGGGCCTCCATTAGTAAAAAGAACTTTACCTACCCACAAACAATAATTAGACAGCATAACTATCCATTTATACCATATTTTATACCATGCTCGATATAATTATCATATTCAATCTTCCATTAATTGAGTATTATAATTAGAATCCATCACTAATTGTTACAATCAAAACCATTAACATTATTATCAGTTGCAAAAATATTATTATTATTATTATTATTATTATTATTATTATTATTATTATTATCATCATTACTACTTTGACTAGCATTATCTCTATTATTACCATAACCACCTCTACTATTATTATTAGTTTTATAATTATTATTTGTACTCACTAGGAGTTCTCACATAGATCATTGTTAGTGACTGCCTACCGACAATAACAAGTGGTATTTCCTGGAGTCTGAGTGACAACAAGCCTTTCCAGATTTCCAGTATTCTTCACCTCTTTTCGATAACCAACGCAAATTACCTTGCGGTATCGCAACAGCGTCTTACCATTGATTTCTCGCTAGTAAGGACCATTGGTTTTCTCTGGGATTTGGGTGGCAATAACCCTCCCCAAGGTCCCAGCATTCTCCGCACTTTTCAAGTGGAGGTCTGGTTTGTGCTGTCCCTACTCGATCTTCTCATCCTCCTCGACCCTCTACAAATATTTTGTCTTGTGTCAGCCTAGGCCGGCACCATTTTTGGGGGATGGGGGTGGGAGGGAAGAGGGAAAGCTTATAGTGTTTCTTATAATTTCTGTTCCTTGGTTAATTTTTGTGTGGCGTTAGCTCAGGCCGGTGTAATTTAATGGGGGTGGGGAGAGATTATGAAGTGATGTTTCTTGCAGTTTCTGTTCCTTGGTTCGTGTTATGGTGTTCTTCGTGTGGTTTTGTTTTCTCCCTGTTGTAAATTCCTTGTGACTAGTTACCCATTGTAATTTATGCAGGTTGGTTTCCGCATTCAAAGATTTTCCTTAAGATTGCAGCTGTTTTGATCATTGCCATCCTTTGTATGGTTTCGATGGTCCCTTTGATTCCAATTTCTCCCAGTCTTTTCTCCAGGTTTTTTGGGATTGTTCCTAGTGCTCCTACGATCTTCATGCTCCATATTATTATTATTATTATTATTATTATTATTATTATTATTATTATTATTATTATTATTATTATTATTATTATTATCATTGTGGTGATTACCATTCTTATTATTATTACTTTTTATGTCTGCACTACGACCACCATTATTATTATTATTATTATTATTATTATTATTATTATTATTATTATTATTATTAGTTTTTTCTACTATCATTATAATTATTATTGTTTATAGTAGCAGTAGTGACAGTATAACAATTATTATTATTAACATTATTCCTATTATCATTGTTATTATTATTAAGTTTTTACTACTATTGTTATTATTATTGTTCGGAGCAGTGGCAGTATTACCATTAGTACTGTTGTTATTATTATTATTATTGTTATTATCATAATTATTATTATTATTAGTAGTAGTATTACTATTATTATTATTATTATTATTATTATTATTATTATTATTATTATTATTATTATTGTGTAAACGAAATACATTTATAAATTAATTAATGACAATTAGATGAAATCAAAAAACTAAAAAGAAATCAGTAACAAACTAAGAATGAAAACAAAATCAGAGCCACAAGAGATGTGTGATGCAAGCATCATCACTCTGTACAAAAATAAGGGTAATCGTGGCGACTGTAACAACTACCGTGGAATATCCCTCCTCGGTGTTGTTGGGAAGGTCTTCGCTCGAGTCATCCTTAACAGGCTGCAGTTATTGTAGAGCGTGTATACCCTGAGGCACAGTGTGGGTTTAGATCAGGAAAATCAATTGTCATCAGAAAGGAACTTTTCACTCTGCTGCAGAAGATTGGATGTCCCCCCCCCCCCAGGCTTCTGAAAATTATCACATCTTTTCATGTGGAAATGCAGGGCACCGTACAGTACGATGGCTTTTCTTCAGACCCTTTCCCAATCAAGAGCAGGTTGAAACAGAGGTGCGTACTTACCCCGACACTATTTGTCATTTTCTTCTCTCTGCTGCTGTCCTACGCATTCGACAAGTTGGTGGATGGAGTGTATCTCCATACCAGAAGCAGTGGCAGCCTCTACAACCTTGCCCGCCTTCAAGCTAAGACCAAAGTGCGGAAGGTACTTATACGCAAGATGCTCTTCGCTGATGATGCAACACTGACGGCAAACTTTGAATGAAGAGGGATTGCAGTAACTCATCAACTGCTTCACGCACGCATGCAAAGAGTTTGGCATGACATCAGCATTAAAAGCATCCTCGGCCAAGATGTAAGCAGTACCCCAAACATCACCATTGGCGACTACACTCTCGAGGTTGTTGAGGACTTCACATACCTCGGCTCTACCATCTCTAGTAATCTCTCCCTGGATGCAGAACTCCGCAAACGTATTGGCAAGGTGGCAACAGTCATGGCTCACTTGACAAAGAGCGTCTGGAATAACAAGATGCTGACTACCAGTACCAAGATGAAGGTGTATCGGGCCTGCATGCGCAGCACGTTACTCTACGGCAGTGAATCTTGGGCCCTCTACTCCTGCCAAGAGAACAGACCTTCTATCTGCGCAACCTCAGGAGAATCCTAGGAATCACCTGGCAGGACCACATCTGAAACAAGACTGTACTTGATCAGGCGGACATCTCGAGCATGTTTGCTCTGCTCACCCAACGATGACTCTGGTGGACGATTAGAGGATCCCAAAGGATATTCTTTATGGCGAGTTTGCAACCGGCTCCAGACCAGCAGGAAGACCTGTCCTAAGAAGTAGAAGCATGCTGCAAGAGAAGTTAGGCGAGGAGAGACCAGCAGTGGAGGGAAAGGAGAGAGCACAGACGGCAGAGGGCTGCAACATAGCTCTCACAACGAGACACCACCTACATCTGTGGCAACTGCAATAGAGCCTATCGATCCAGGATAGGCTTGCACAGTCACACGTTGCAATTTGGCAACAGACAAATCTGAGGTGCAGAACTCCATATTCTCCTGAGACAGACAGATGCCAACAACATTACAGAGAGTAACTTGGATATGTATAATTTATTTTGACCAAAGGGTTAGAATAATACCCACTTTAGATGTCCATAAAATGGAAATACAATGTTTTACATTATTTTATTCATATCTTGTAAATTATAGAAATGAAAAAATAAGAATAGAAATGGTAATATGGTGTTCAGACCTTAAAGCAAGAGTACACAGGAGCCCTCGTTGATTATTCAAGTGTCAGGTATATCTCGTTGGGGGGGGGGGGGGTAAACATTATTTAGATGTCATTGTACTTACACTCTTCCCACTAAATTTATGAGTATATTCTTGGCCCCCACCTTAAATATTCAATAGTATAAAATGTAAAAAAGGGTAGTATCGTGTTTTGGTCTGGGTGCAAGTGTATAGAAAATGAGACAAAGTCCATTTCTAATACATAAAACAACTTTATTGAGTCTTCCTCGTTATTACGTGAACAAAAAGGAAAGAGGTTAGTATGTCCATAAGTATGGATGAAGACAAAAAGTAAAGGAATTTCCCGTTATTATTATTCCCCAGTTGGGAAAAGAGAATTGTTCAAAATATGAAATGTTTGTACACTGGCTACAGTGTCAGGACGAATCCATGTGTGTATGTAAGTATGTGTGTCTGTACACCGGTGTGAAAGTCAGTTCAAATGTAAGCAGTTATGTGTGTGTGTGTGTTATATTTAGTCAACGTGTATGAGGCAGTAGCCATTTTGGCTTCTCGGTACTTTGTGTCGAAGTGGCCAGAGCTAGGTAGCTCGGTGTAGTAGTCATCTACATGTCGAGAGAGGCAAGAAAAAGAGAGAGTGAGTGGATATTAATTCTACGTATATGCGGTAGTAGACATTTTGGCTTCTTGTCTTCTTGTTGAAGTCGAACCCAGGGCCAAAGGCCCGGAAAGATGTCTGTTGTGTCCCCAGAGAGAGGGACATGTGTTTGGCAGTGCCAAAAAAGGAAAGAGAGAGAAGCGGCTTCTCGTGCTGAAGAAGAAAAGAGAAAGAGCGGATGGTGCTCAAGTGTTTATATAGTTATGCTAGCCATCAGAGAATCGCCTATCAATCAGTGGATTGGTCAAGCCAAGGAGGAAGTAGATTGCTTGAACCAATCAGCGGGCAGCTAAGAAGTCATCGATATTTAAACAATATAGCGGCTTGTAGGAAATTGCTACAAGTGGGCATAGGTTCTTCATTCATCAGTATACATACAAAAGAAGGAAAAGTCATTATTATGAGAGAGTGAGGGGTTTGTAGTACACATAACCAACAATTGGATTATCGGAGCTGTCTGGCGTTTGACTACTTTAAAAGTGCACCTTGTTATTGACATGTAATAATATGATATGAGAGAGAGATATTATTTTCCTTTCCACGAAGGAAAAGTTAGACACAATGTGGTTTTTAATGTGGGGGATATCCAGCTTCCTCAAAAGGGGCACTCTGAATAGGACAACTGACTGAAAACAGATACTACACTTTAAGCCCGGGCTTAGAGTCACTTTCTTTTTGCTATGCTGCATGAAAGTCCTTATTTACCAATCTCCTTACGAGGGCCGGACATGACACAAGGTCGAGTTTTAATGTGTGGGTATGACATGGGCACCATGAGGGCGCCCAGAGCCGATATGGAAGACAGCCTATTATCATTGCCTAAATCAGACCCGTCGATATTCATGGCGATTGGCTATACCCCCCCCCCCCGGGGGGGGGGGGCTTCGCTGCCTCCAACAAAAGGAGATAATGCCTGGTAGAAAGGCTTGCTGAGCATAGAACAGAAACAAGAAACTCATCGTAGGCCAAGCCGCCTGAAAGTCAGTTGTTGTAAAAGAATTAATAAAAGAATCTTGGAATAAGAATAGTAGTAGTAATAGTAACAACAACAGCAATAATAATACTAATAGTAGTGCTTACGTTGTGACGGGGTTAGGATTTATGTGTGTCGGAGGTCGACTTAGGTGGAGGAGGGCAGTTTTTAGCGATCAGCAGGAGCAGCCTAGCTCTCACTGATTCTCTATCTCTCTCACCTTCTCTTTCATTAGGTTACTCTCTCTCTCTCTCTCTCTGCAAGTCGTTGTAGGGTTTAGGCCGCTATAATAGTAGCGGCGGAGGCGGAGGAGACGTTAAGACGGTGCGGCCTTCTTACTTGGAAGGAAAGGGATTACATCTTTTTTTTTATTAAGCCTTTTTTTTTAAAGAAAAAACACAACAAAACGAGGAGGAAAAAGAAGATTCCATACACTTTGGATTATTATTATTATTATTATTATACTTTTAATTCACAAGTCTACAGTCATCATCATCATCATCATCATCATTGTTCTTACTCTTAAAAAAAAAAAAAAAAAAAGTCATCATCATCAGCGGAAAGAGGAGGAGGAGGAACCTCTACCGATGGACGGTACGTCCATTATCACGCAAGTGAGCAATCCCAGGGATGATGACCAGCAACAACACAATAACACAGTTCCTGCATCGGAAAAAGGTAAGAACAACAATTCCCTACCCTTGAACAAATCTGGGGGTGGAGCACCCCCTTCTTCATATTTAAAATTTGTTATCACCCCCCCCCCCTCCTTCAAGAACAAAACAACAACATTGAAATATGTATGTCGTCAATTTTCCTTTAAAACCAAAATATGGCGATCAATTATATATTTTAAGCATTTTTTTCTTGAAAAAAAAAAAAGACCCCCCCCCCCCCCCCCCCAGCAATACATAGCCAATTTCTAAAAGACAGGACTCTACATGGAAGCTTACATAATCCGGATGTTTTAATTTTTTTTTAAAAGAATATTCTTTAGTTTTAATGGTCTTCTGGATGATATTCAGTATTAACCGGTTGAATATGTTTACACTTGTCAATTTATTAGTATAAAATATACTTATAGCATAAATATATGTTTATACTACTATTACTAAGAGCTACTTACACTGAAGTAAATACTGAAGCAAAAATATACGTAATAAATCTTATATTATACGTGTAGGTATTAAACGATACTTATAGTACATGTCTAATTTTTGTTTCCAATGAAACTCGAGTGTTTATAAAAAGTGATCAATAACAAGTAGAGCTGTGTTTTAGAAAAAAAAAATTATTTATACAAACATTTTTGGTTACATATGTGCATACATGTTTCAATTGCGCTCTCGAGAGCCAACTTCCTGAGATCTTTAAAAACAATGCTATATGTATTCTACTCGTGTATGTAAAGTTATTATTGTCAGTATGTATGTTTTAATAGTGCTCGATATTAAAGTAAATAATAAACAGTTGTATCAGTTTAATAGGGTAGTGGCTCTGAGGGTGACATATAGAATGTAAACCAAAACAAACACAAGCAGTAAAAAATACAAAAATATGCGTATAGCATGATGATGTTCAATTGCCATAATTATATTTCATACTACTATTACTAAGCTCTACACCATTGAAGTAAATACTGAAACAAAAATATATACATAATATATTCTTGTAGTATTAGTTATACTATAAATCGAATCTACACTTAATAAATCCACTTAAAAAGCAACAAATCTTATTTAATATATATACATTTATTTTGTATTTAATATTTGATTGACTTAAATCTTTATAATTATATGTAAAAAATATTTACTAATATAAATTTCTCAAATTGTAAACCATAAAAGTTGAACTTCATTCTTTCATTCACGTCTTTATTCCTTTATTTTAATATTTACAGTTAGGAAGGTCTTTCCTTTAAAATAATATGGTAAACATTAATTATTTTCAAGGAAATACCGTTGATAAATTAGTCAAAAACAATTTATTTTGCTTGAACTAGTCATTTGCGTCAAAAATAAATATTTAACACAGGTTATCAACCATTAAAGTTCCGTAAATATCGGATCTGGGGAAAGTAAGTATTTTGGTGCTTCTGTAAAATTTGAACCGAACCAAACCGATTTTTGCCGAATTAAACCGAACACTTGGGTTAGGGTTAAAAAAAAACCCACACGCACAGTTCGGTTCAAATTCTGTAGAAGTACCGCCATTTTTGTTTAGTCAGTTAGTAACGTAAACAAAAATGGCTACTTGCCTCAGATCCGATATTTACGGAACTTTAAAGGTTTATAACTTATATTTAAATTTTTTAACGCAAAAAGGTCACAAATGAGTAGTTAAAGCAAAATAAATAGGCATTTGACTTAATTTTCCTTTAAAATAATTTGTCGATAATAGTAATAATTACCAATAATATATTTTTATATAAATGTTGTACCCATTGTCCCCCACGCTTTCAAAGGAAAATATACATGAGATTATTTTCTATTCGTCTACACCCTGAAAATACCTGAAGAAAATCATATATATATATATATATATATATATATAAATTAGACTTTAGAGTGGTGGTTGTTCACTTTACTATAAAAGTGTAATGTAAAATGATCACCCACTTCCTGGCCACATAGCGTAGAACGTGTTTGAAGACGCACCCACCCACTGTATTCTAAAGAGAAAAAGCACCCATTTTTATAAAGAAAACAGATTTTTTTGTCTTTATTTTAAATATAGTTGGCTAAATAAGTCTAATAAATTTATGATTTGATATAAAACAAATATCACTTTTTAGTTTAATGTTTTCCTGTCTTCCCCTAAAGAAAAGCAAACGTTATAAAATAGTAAAATTATCTAAAAATATAAAAAAACTCCTGTTACCGTTAAAGTAAATACTGAAACCCGTCTCTCTCTCTCTATATATATATATATATGAAACGGTAATAAGAATTAGCCAACATGATTACTAAAATATAGTATGTAAAATAAAATGACCTAAAAAAAAAAGTTGATTTTTTTTTTTTTTTTTTTTTTTTTTTTTAAAAACATTGTTACAAAAAACAAACATCTTTTAATAAGGTACAGAGTAAGTAAAGTATATATTTTAGATAAAAATAAAGACATTGACATTTAAATATGTTAAAGTCTTTATTTTAAAGGAAGACCTGAAAAGATCTTTACTGTACACATTTAAATCAGTGTATGGGGGACACATGAATATCAAGTTCATCTCTTAAATTTTTTACAAAACTTGATTATTAAATAATTGACACTTTTTTTCTCATTTCAAAAATGCTTATAGAATTATTTAAGTTTATTTTTTTTATTCCAGTTTATCAAATATAAGCAGAAATGTAACTTAAAACTGAACAATTATTACATTATCTATATTCTTTTTAAAATATTGAATTTCATGAAGTCAGTGCTTATAATTCGTTCATCCTTTTATATAAGTAAAAGTATTTAGTAACGTTTGTACCCCGTTCTCTTTCACACACACACACTTTTAAAAGACGTTAACGCATTTAAGCAATTATATATATATATATATATATATATATATATATATATATATATATAAATATACTGCTCCTCTTTCATGTTAAAAGCTTTTTGAGTGTTTTATCTATCGATGTCCCTAAAATGCATTTAAAAAGGGGCAGGTGCCCATGTCAGCTTTTGAGTTTATATAAACAAAGTCAGATTTTCACGCCCTTTTAAACATCTATTTTCATTTTAAATATGTTTGAAAATGTATTTTTGATTCATTTTCAACTCAAAATATTCAAAGAGCTTAAATCTACAAATTTTGTATAAATGTGTATATAAACAATTTCCTTTCGTTGTATATTAAGAGTAAAGACAAACTTTGTTTCGTGGAATTAGTAACCAGGAAGAAAAACACTTGTTTATAAAATGAACTAAAATCAGTTAATATTCTTCAATTAAATTTTTAAACGTTTAAATCGCAATATTGTGAAAAATAAACGTTCTGGTATCTATTTCTAACACAAACTATTTTCTTTTTATCACAATGTAGCAACAGATTCCTCATATTCGATTTTAATACATTTAAAATAAAAGATTAATTGGCGATTTAGTCGTTTCGCAGACAAAATGGCGGACAATGAACCGTCTGCTAATTTGATTTTTTTCTGACCTCACAAATGTGTAAGTAAACCCAAATAAATTTTGGACTAATTTCCCAACTTTATTTCCTTTAAAATAATTTAAGGTAAATTTGAAATTAGTTCAAAACAATTTATTTGTGTTAACTTGCTCATTTGTGAATTCGGAAAATAAACAGACGGTTCATTATCCGCCATTTTGTTTGCGAAACGACTAAATCGCCGATTAATTTCATATATATTTTTATAAATTAAAATCGATAATTTAATTGTAGTGATATTTATTTTGGATGATTTAATTAAAATGATTTGTTTCTGCCCCCCCCCCCATTATTTTGTATTTCTAAATTGTTCTAGGTCTTTTTTTCTTTTTGTTTAATAAATATATTTTATTCATAAAATAAACTGTCTATTAAAAATACATAATCTGAAGTATTTAAAATAAAATTAAAATTGTTGACTTGTTTACGAATAAACCCAAATGCATTCTGGTGGATTTAATTGCGTAAAAAAGTTACTAACACGCAGACACAAAGTTGTCACACGATTGTATTAATATACAGAGATTAAATTTTCTTTCCTTTAATATTGGGTGAAAGCATGTGATTCTGATATAAAGGCCAACGAAGCTGTGCGTCTTTGGTGATAACAGTAATGTATTATTATTATTATTATTAATAATAATAAATTATTTCGTTAATATTCGGACAGGATTAATTTTTAGTTTTTCGATATTTCTAAGTTTGAATAATTCGCATAATTCGAAACAGGCACGTGCTTGTTGCCAGCTTTAAATATATATATATATATATATATATTTTTATGGTGCAATATTTAATTGATTATTTAATTAGTATTTTGGTTATCCTAGTCTTAAGAGAAATTAAAAACTTGTTGGGTTAAAAATCTCCTTTTTCTAAACAAATATTAATTTCGTTTCTGCTGACTGCCATTTGATATTTCCTGTTGAGTGTCACGTTTTATTGGATTGCATAAATTTCTGACTGAAAACAGGCATTTGTTTATTCTTCTAATGGCATCGTTTAGATATTTTTGTCTTCCAACAATAACGATATTTGAATGGCAGTCTTATAAATCGATATTATTTTGTATTTATTGAAGCCATGTGTTTTGATCAACCAATCAGCAGATGAATTACTGTGTAGTTGTCAATATTCTAGTAGTAAAGGGTTCACGTGTAGAGTTTTCCTCATCGAGAGGCGATGTTAAGGGTTCCCGCGCGGGGAGTCTATAGTGAAGCAAGGGTACACAATCAACTTAGCCGGCATTGTTTGTCCAGTGATATGGAGAAGTCTTGAACGATTGGAAAAATGCCATTATAAACGTAGAAAGACGTGTCTTTTAAAAGTTGTCCCTCTCCTAAACTCGTTTCTTCAGAGTCTAGTCTACCCTGCTAGCTTGGAGGAGTAGGTGGTTATTCGGGTTCATACCTTTCTCGAGGATACTTGAGGAAAATGATTCCTTTAACCACACAGATATAATGTTGCTTAGGTAAAAATAATTTCAAATATCGCTATTTTTACAATTTTGCTTTGAAATAAGTTAAATTACATATTAAGTAAAATAAAAGTTTTATTTTACTTTTTATAAAACTGTCAGCACCGTAGTGTTTTCTTAAAAACACCCAAAAAACTACTTAATTTTTTAAAAGTTTTAAAATACGATGTCATTTTATACGATTATTCGATTTGTAGTTTTAAAATTACATTGGATATATTAATATATTCATAAAGATTTAATTTAATATCGATTCTTTAAAAAAAGTTTTTACTCAAGTTTTAAATTTAAATATATCGTCCTCCTTGTATTTAGGCATCTTTTACGAGACTCAGCAGAGTAAAAACGCTAAAAAAACAAATATACAACAAATAAAAGTAACTGTAGGCTGTAAAAGTTATTTTGAAACTTGCCTGTGGCATTTGTTTGTATCTTTAGACCGTTACAACCGCTATTTATTAGAAATCAATAGTTTTGTCACCGTAAGTTGGGAAAAACATGGCCGCTTTTGCTGGGGCATTTGCTAAGAAAGCACGTGAATCGCCATCTTGAATTTTGTGCGAGCCTTTGGGGAAAAACAATACATTTTTTTTTTTTTACATCTAATAAAAACCCATTTATAATACGTAAAAATAAAAACAAATTACATAGGTAAATAGAAAAATATCTATTCTCGTCGCAGGTCAACTTCACTTGTTGCAAATTTATGTTTTTAAACCCTTTCTCGTTCTTTTTTTGGACCCCGTTCGCGCCTCTGCTGAGCGTCGTAACATATACCCGCGTTTTTTGTTTGTTTAAAACAACCCTGGTGTCGTTCAGTTAGAACGCAAAACAAAATGGCTGTTCATTAGCTCTGCACGGAGATCCTTGATAATCGGTGAAAAATCGAAAAAATAAACAAAATAGTGTTAGAAACGCATCTAATAAATGTCACCAATCGTCGGAAAATGTAATTTTCTACCAGTATTTTGTTTAATTTTCGTTTTTTGAGCGATTATTGAAACTGAAATTTCAGCCATTTTCTTTCCGTTCTATCTGAACCGGTGGACACTAGGTTTGTTTTGAACAAAAAAACAAACGCTTTAAAATAAGTTAAAACACAAATAAACTGGTAAATTTATAGAAGTGCACCTTTCGTATTTCGACCCCTAAAAAAAAAAAAGTATCCTACTTTTTTGGGCAAATTACATGTAAACAGCCTCAACAAATATCCGCTATGAAAACAAATTATGAAAATTTTTATTATTTTAGATTTTAGGAGGGGGGGTCACTTTCCTATATAAGTTATACGTAAAGTGAGCACCCATTTCTTGGCCACCGAATCTCACCTCCCGTGTTTCGAGTAACTTATCTTTCCTTTCGTGACGTTTATTTGTTGCCTATTTGTTTTTGTTTTTTTTACTCCTTTTTCGTTGTTAGCTGTTGTTAAAAAAGTCTCTTTTTTTCTAATATTAAAGTTAGCAACAAAAAAATACTGAATTAACTTAGTTCTTTAGATTCGATATTAAATTATTATTTTTTACTTAAATTGCAATGTAATTAAAAACAACTGGGTATATGTTACGACGCTCAGCAGAGGCGCGAACGGGGTCCAAAAAACTAACGAGAACGGGGTCCAAAAAACTAACGAGAACGGGGTTATAAAAATAAATATGCAACAAGTGAGAAGATATATTTGTCTACTTACCTATATTTGTTTGTATTTTTACGTACTATAAATGGGTTGTATTAGATGTAAAAAAAAAATTCTTGTTCATTTTTAACTCGTACTTTTTTCTAGACAAAATGGCGTCTTGTGCAAGCGCCATTTTGTATTTGCAAGTTCGTGTGACAAAACTATTGATTTCTAATAAATAGCAGTTGGAACGGTTTAAAAATACAAACAAATATCACAGGACAGTTTTAAATTAACTTTTATCGACGACAGTTACTTTTATTTGTTGTATATTTGTTTTTTTTAGCGTTTTTACTCTGCTGAGCCCCGTAAAAGATACCCTTTAAATATTTAAACTTGTAAATACATTCTTCACTGAGATATTCTTTGTTTAATTTTATTTTTGTTTTAGCCAACAATTAAAATCTATTAAACAAAAATAATTTCGTTTCTTTACGCTGTAATATTTCGGTTATTTCATGGACCTAACCGATAATTCCCCCTAGTGATCCCAGATGGAATCGAAGAAAAATCTCATTGAAAAATGTAATCCTAATTAGTTAACGTTGATTTCTATAACAAACATTGACTTATATATTTTTCTAGTATTTTTCTAGTATTTATTTCTAGAGTGCTTAAATACATCTTATATAAGATTATTGACAATTATTAAATAGCTAAATAATATTAATACTGCAGAAGTGAGTTGTTACTGGCTACACAAATGCAATCGGAGTGGCTTGATGAGATCGAGGATCGACGAAATACGATTGCATTTCTTTAGCCACTCAGCATGCGTCTGTAATATTATGTATGTCATTCATAACGAATGGATAAATCTTATTCTCTAAAACCCTATTCTGCCTTGATTTTATCATACCGAAACGTTATATGTAGTACATAAGAGATATTGGTGCTTCTGTATTACAGGGCTGAATTAAAAAAAAAATTGTATCTTTAATTTTGAAGAGTCAAATGACAAGGAGAGATAATTCAAAGTGTTCCCCCAGAATTTATCTTTCTCGACCTTTTGACCGGGATCAAAGTGTAGTATCTGTTCCGATGGATACTACACTCTATAGACCGGCGTTGTCTTGGCCTTCGAGGCTTGATTTACGCCGGTCTATGGGTATGTCCTGTGCAGTTCTAGGAGGTGCACCCTCCCAGGCTTTGCCTCCCCTCTTTGGGGAGGAGTAAGTTTATTGCTTACTGCCTGAGGCACCGCTACCGGGGAATGCCGACGGGACTGCCCAGGCATTTTTTGTAGGCCAGTGCGCTCAAATTCTCGGGCGTTGGCTTTTCAAATCCCACTTTCCGACCTTGTCACATCTTACCGCTGTGGGAGGTAGATAAATAACTTATCTTCAAAGGGATTTTATCGTTATACATTTTAATTAACTAAAGTAAAAAAAATATATATGTAAAAGGATTATTTAGGAATCGAACAATCACAACGCTTTATATAACACCAATAAAAATTAAAAAGATTTATTGAAATACATTTTTCCTTTTATTTAGCATAAAAAATACTTCTATGCTTAATTTATTTCAATAATATATATATATATATATATATATATATATATATATATATATATATGCATCAGTATAAAAATATACTTTTGGCAAGTAAACTATAAAAACGTTTGTGTGTAGCTTACTTGCTATAAATATATTTTTTATACCATTACAAAGCTCTACGCGCGTATTGAGCATTATTGTAAGTAAATACTAAAAAAAATACGTAATGTATTTTTTTTTATAAGTATATTATGAAATGAACATGTTCATACGCAAATGGTCTCTCTCTCTCTTGCCTACGTGCTATGTGGGGTGGTGGTTCTTTTCGTTTCTTTTCCTTGTGGGTGTGTCGTTGGAAGAAGAATTTGAATTGTTGGAATATATCAACAGAAAAGAGAATTTTCCCACCAAAAATGCCATCCCCTCCTCTCACCCGTCCTTAAAACAATACAAAAAAAGGCCACAAATACAGATTCTGCTTTTTGCTTCGTAATGTAAATATTTCAATTTATTCTTTAGCACTATTTATATTTTATCATCGAGGTCAGAGAAATTAGGTTAAGAAGTTATATAATAATACTAATACTAAAAACAGTTCTCCTTTAAAATCGGAAAGCCCAGACTCGAATAAACTTCGAAAAGCATGTGTATCTTTTTGATAGTAGTTGCTTTCGGGAAATATTGCTTCTCTTTGGTTTTAAGAGCACAACTGAACCGTAATACTTCAGTTTTGACTATTTACTTAAATTCAATCATGAAATTACTTTCTATCCGACAATTAAAAAATGCTTTAAAATTACTTTTGAATTTCCCGTGTCAGACATTTTTTTTATTTGTTGTAGGTGTGGGAAATTCGAAAGTGATTTTCTAGCCTTTAAAATGTAAATTTGAAATTAATATAGTTTATAGCCCAAAGTTGAGTATTTTATTAAAATCAAGGCTAAAGTATATTTTAGGGTAAAAAAACTTAGCACTGTCAAAAATTAATATTTTTGACATTTTTTTTTCAGGAGAGGACATTTTGAACCATAGTGAATTATATTCCCTAAAAAAATTTTTTTTTTAACAATTTAATTTTTTTCTAATAGCAATTAAAAATACATTTAATAACATATTACAGTTTTTACATTGGGTAAACGAAAGTTTAGACGACAGTGCGAAACAAGTGAAGCCTTGTCCTACACCTATCTATACGAGCACACCTGGCAATGGAGTATGCGTGGTACGGACGTATTTGCGGCATTGGGGAGAATATCCAATGTAAAAACTGTAATGTTATTAAATGTTTTTTTTTTTTTTTTACTTGCTAATAAATGCTAATCTTAGAAAAAATAAAACTGGTTCAAAAATTTTCTTTCCAAAATTTTTTTTTTTTTGTTGAAAAAAAAAAATGGAATATGATTCATTATGGTTCAAAATGTCCTCTCCTGAAAAATTTTTTCCAAAAAATATTAATTTTTGATAGTGCTATGAGTTTTTTTTTAACTCTAAAATATACTTTAGCCAAAAGCAAAGACAAGCAGTATTTCTCGGCGGAATTACTTTTCTAGAAAATAATCTCTGAAGTTTTCTGGTGTTATCCTACTAACGGTGCTTCCACACAGAATGCGATAAATTACGTGTATAAGCATTAGGAATGGTATTATTATGTTGTTGTTTTTGTTATTATTAGTCGAGAAATCATTTCAAGTTAAAATTAAAGTAGTATTACGCACGAAAACCTGCGGAAAGCACGGTTGAAATCTATGAACTATCGAAGAAATTCGTAAAAAAATCCCAAGTTCGTCCAATATGGCCGCCAAGTGTCACGTTTTAGATCGACCGGAATGTGTTGAACGAAAAACGAACCCTTCACAGAAAGCAATAAGCAATAAAGTTTACAATAAATATTTTTTTAAACTAAATTATTTTTATACCTAATTTTGAAATAAAATAATATATATTTATAATTACACACGGCTTTGCTTCGTTTTTTTTCTCCAGGTCAACAATTCTGTTTTTCTATCGCATCGTACATTTTTATCCCTCAAGGCGATAAGTCTTTTAACACGTCTTTTTTTATTTTACTAATTAATAGTACATTGATTTTACTAAAAAAAAAACTTTCCTATCATATGAAAAAAAACCCAAAAAACTTTTTTACTTTTCTGTGTGGAAGCACCGTTAGTATGATAACTCTTTCTGATTCAATTGTAGAATAGGGACCGTTAGAATATCTCGTCTATTTTGCTGTTTTAATAAATTTTATTAAATTATCGACAGTTTTTTTTTCTTGAATTCCATTAAAACTAGTTTTAAACGAATAAAATATTTTGTTTCAGATTCTTTTGAGATGGGGATTTGTATTATTTGGTAATGGCCTACTATTCTCATCATGGTTGTTATATTCATAGCGTTTAAGTTGATGTAACCTCTGACCTTTAGGTGCATCTTTTCGAACTTCAGAACCTATACGAAATTTCGAACTGAACTCTTTATTCTGTCAGCAATGAACCCATGGCGTAACGGTTAACAGCTTTGGTTTACAATCACTTGTAATTGGCAGTCTTTTGAAGGTTCAATCCTAATAATAACTAAGAACAACATAGGTTAACACCATCTGGTCATGGCTAACGGTATGAGAACAATCTCCTTCGTGGATTAAATAAAAGTTTCCGAGTTCAGCTGGAAGGTTCCTGAGTTGAAAATATGCACTTGAGGTTTCATCGTCCGAAACGTTGTGAACATAACAAGATGAGAATAGTACTCCAAATAATCCAAATTGTTTTACTTGTCAAAGTTTTATGCTATTTTAAAACCCAACATTTTTGGTTTCAAGTAGGGGGGGGGGGGGGATAAACATGGCCCCAGCAATTAAGATATTCTTGGACTAAAGTTGGATTTACAAGACTTCAATAGCAAATTAGTTTTATTTAAGAACAAGAAATACAATTTAACACTAATCACTTATATCCAAAATAGGTGTGATATTCCAACGGTTCTATGCTACAATTAAACCCCCAAAGTGTGGGTGTGTTTGTTTGTTTGTAAGTAATTCTTCCTAAGATCGAGAACTTGATACTTTTTTTCCCTAATAGTTTCTTCCAACGACAGCCCCCATCCGTCCCTTTGGGTAGAGGGAGATGATCTAATTTTAAATATCCCTGTTTTTGACCCCCTACTTGATGTAATAGGCCCACCCTTAAAAAGTGATACCCTGATATTGTCAGCTTGCGTCTCTTAATTATATTAGTTTCTTTGAAAACAAGTGATTCGCAGTCCTCAAAAGTATGGACTCTGTGCCAGTAATAGTGTAAGCTTACTACTATTATAACTATTTGCATCTTTTAAACATTTTTTCTGATTTAGCATAGGTCCTTAAAATGTATCCGGTGGTGAGGCCCCAACTTTTGGGGAGTGTGAAGATGCCCCTTAGTTATTCCAGGTCTCACCAGTAATGTTAGTACCTGTCAGTGTTTCAACAATGGGTTAAATTTCTCCTGGCCATGATACTAAACTGCCCGGACCTCCCTGGCTGAAAGGAGAAAGTAATGGCATCCGAAGGAGCGAACACTAAAATCGTTGTAAATAGGAATTCTTTTTGTTATTGTTCTGGTGTCAATTTCCTTTCTACATGCAGTAATATCTAATACGTGCACTACTTTTCTGTCTGTCTTTAATTTCATTTGTGATTTGAAAATTGTATATATGATGAGTATCTATTATACACTAGGCATCAGATATTCAACATGTGTATGAGTGTTTAGAGTGATAGTATACATTGGTTCTTATATATCTCTGTGTATATAGGTGCATCTGTTTGTATGCTACATATGTTTATGTCGGTATGTATATAAATTTGTTGGTGCCGATTGCATATATGGAGGTATTGGAAAACACATATCCCTTCTGTGTTTAGTATGGGTATTTATTTAAACTCCTGCTGTAATTTGCATAGTTGTACTTCGTTATGTGTTGATGTGGGTTGTGCCACCATGTTTTCATTAGAGTGGGTGCGTGCTGCCCTGGTGTGTAACTACACTATTTTAGGAAATTGTAATGTTGAAACTTAAATTTGTCAGATTCTCAAGTTGGTGTGTTATTGTTATATTCGGTTCAACATCCATTCTATATGGCATATGTTGGACGGCTTATCTGGCTAGGTCTTTATTCTTTCTTTCCAGTCCATTTTTATCACTTTCTCCAATGTTTTCCTTAGCCTTGCTCTTGCCCTGCATATACATGCCTGATAGACTCTTCTCTTCGTCGACAGTGGTAATGCTCTGCTGATTAGTAAAGCCAGTAGTTTTTTGAACTTACTCCGTCCACTTCTAACTCTTGCAATCACACTATTGCTCCAATGGTATCACCAAAGTAACAAAACTTGGCCATCCAAATGTACTTCTAATTTCTCATCCATCTCTATTGTTTTACACTTTTTGCATATAAACTGGTTATCCTCTTTCAACCTACCAGTAATTTCACTACACTTCTTGTGTACCTAATGCTTACAAGTACCACAAAAGATTGAATTTCACCTGGTTCTGTTTCTTCTTTTTGGTAGCTTTCCAACACTACAACCACTGATTATCACTTTAGTCTTGGTAACATTCACTCTCAGATCTTTGCTTCCATAGTATTCCTCCTACTTAACAAGTAGACCTTCCATTTGTTTTACAGGCAAGTATTTAATCATGCAACATCTTTTCTGGGCAACCCATACGAAACTCCTTGGACTATGCTTCTAAAACACAAATAAAAAAAATAAATAAAAAGCAACGGACTCAGTACAGAACCCTAATGTACTCCTACTTTAACATTAAAGCTGTCACAAAATGTGCTGTTAATTCTAACACGACTTTGAGCATTTCTGTACATTGCTTGAACACCCTTCACCAACCACTCATATGCCCTTAGTTTACGCAAAGCTTAGCACTCTTTCAAAAGCTTTCTCTAGATCCACAAAAGCAAAATACAGGTTCTCTTAAGCTACTCCCTCTTGCATTTGTTTCAGGATAAATATAGCACCAGTGGTACTTGGTCCAGGCATAAAACTAAATTGCATTTCATCTATGCTTATCTGACTTCTTATTTGCTGCTCAATTATTCTCTCAATCTCCTGTAATTACCTCTATCGAGTGCTTCCACTTTACCCTTGTAACAATTCACTATTGTACTAAGTTCCCAGTCCCTCGTTATAACCTCTTCTCTTATGATCTGAGTTGTCATGATCATCTCAATACCTGTTTCACTTGCAGTCTTTAACATTTCTGTACTATGGCTGAGAATCCTGCAGCATTATCCTTCATTTTACTGACAGCCTAGCTTCCTGTACCATTTATTTCTCAATTCTTATAGTTGGACTGCATCCTGCTTCTGCAACTTCTAGATTTTCAGCTTTATAGAAACTCAGTATGCAACAATTTCTCATAATGGCATTTCCAGACATCCCTCGTTTCCTGTTAATTTGTTGTTAACACTTCATTGTTATTTCGAATGCACTTCTCTCCACAATATTCATACTTGTTTTTTGCTATCTGTTTTCCTATCCTGAATATTTTGCTCTTTTGGTCATCGCTTTATAGTATATCTGGAAACGTGGCTTTCTCAGCCTCCTTGGCTTTGTATATTGTTCTTCTTGCTTTCCTCTTTGCCTCCAGATATACATCCTTATTCACTAAACCTTTTACCTACTGACTCCTTCATTTCTGCTTTTCTTTGACACACTGTCTTGAGAGCCCTTCAGTCCACACACAAGTCTGGTTAGTTACATCCAACAGTGTATCCTTCAGCAACTTTCATTGTTCTTTCACACTTCCTGTAGCCAAACGCTCCATTATTTGTTTTCTAAACTTACGTTGCATGTGTTCTTCATTCGACCTCCATACCTTTCTCCTGGGGATAAACTTTCTCTTTACCTTGTGAACTTTCTTCAGCATGAAATTGTAAATGACTGGTTTGTGCTGTGTCACGATTTTTTCACCAGGTATTACTCTCACATCACTCAAAGGCTTTCTGTTCTTTTTCCCAAACAGCAGATAATCTACTTGAGTCTTTGCTGTAATAGATTCATATGTAACAGGATGGCTTTCCTTTTTCCTAAAAAGGATGCTTGCAACCGACATGTGCATTGCAGAACCAAATTAAAAAAATTCTTTCTCCTTCTGTATTCCTATCATCATATCCATTTTCTCCATGCACACCGTCAAAATCACTAGACGTCTTTCCGACATGACCATTCAAGTCTCCAGCTATAGCAAGTACTTTCTTCTCATCAGCCTTACTAGTTACTGCAATAGGCTTATCATAAAACTCATCTTTCGTATTTTCACCCAAGCCACATTGTGGTGCATAAACAGATATAGCTGTGAAAATTTTCTTACCAACCATCAACTTTATCAGTATGATTTGCTCACTCACACAATTAGCTTCAATAACTTTATCTACCTATCTCTGCAATAAAAATACCAACACCACCAGTTCCCTTATCATTTCCAATCCAATAAAGCTTATATATCTTGCATTCTTTCCCACAATCATTCTAGCAGATTTACCTTTCCAACCAGTTTACTTGGATACATCTTCTCTCAAGAAACTCAACAATCTCATGCCAACTTCCCACATTTAAACTAGTAATACCCACCGACCATAAAACAGATTTCAACTACTAAAATAGTCATGTTTTAAAAACCAAAGCACTTTAAGTCGTCAAAATACCACCATTTTGTTCAGAAATGAATATCTTTACATATACATGAATAAATAATAATCTACATTATATTTGTAGAGTTTTGATCAAATACAGTCACAAAAATTTGAAGGAGTCAATATGTTTCGCCAAAATAACGCAGCACTTTTTCTTCTAACGTTCAGTCCTCCTCCTAAGGCATTTCCCAAAATCACGTTTTGTCTTTCTCCTTATAGCAGCGACATTTCACATATGCTAATGAGCCACGTCATAAGCCACCTTCTGTCGTTTCCTAATAAAAAATGAATTACACTTTTTGTAAGTAAGCGTTTCCGGTTTGCACTGGCAGCTCTCTGCACAAGCAGCAAACCATACGTTGTCTCTTCGATCGCCTCGGACAAGTGTTTTGGTTCACAGTAGTCGGCTGCTCATCCTGCTCTCCGCTACACTCCCCCCCTGATCTCATGATCACAAATGTGGCAACCCGGTGCAGGTATTTTTTGCCTGGTGCTTCTCCACGGTAATACGGCTGCGACTTCCTCATCAAATAACTCGTTTGCGGAGGGAGCATCCGATGCATCTGTACCAGGCCTGGGACTGTCTGCCCATCTTTGCGGTGATGCGACCAGAACTTCCTCCTCGGATGACTCGTCTGCGGAATAATCATCCGATACACTGATGCTGGACATGGGGCTGTTTGTCCTGCTTTATGATGAGCACTCGTGCACGGCTCACTATCACTTCCACTTTCCGATGTAGTTGGGCCTATAACGGGGCATAGGTCCCTTACGTGCGGAGGCATCCCATCAATGAGGACATTCTGCAGGCTAATCACACCTGTAACGCGTTCAACTGCATAAAGCCCATTTGGGATTCTTGTCCAAACATGATCTCCCACCTTGTAACTAAGGTGTTGTTGTTCGCACTCATCAGGGGGCAGCATATTGATGCCCTTGTAACCATGGATCATGTTGGCAGGGCAATCAGTGGTGACACATCGTTCTTCGAGGTGACATTGCACAGTTTTCTTGCGGTAATCCGCTTCACACTTCGATGGCACCATTTTTTGATACTATTACCTGATGGTATGTGTGCATAGCAAAACTGCAGTCGAACTCCCCACCCATTTACAAAGTCTCTGAAAGTCTCACTGCAAAATGCTGGGTCATTGTTGTTGGTGGCCTGCGCTCGTAAAATATAACTTCCAATTGGGCGAGGATGCTTGCTGCGTCTTGCCGTCTTAAACGATGGCAAACAGAAAACCGTGTGGGTTAGTACATAAGTGACAGATAGTGCCTTCCCTGGTAGTGGTTATGTCTATCCCCACTCGATACCAGGTGTCACCGACGTCTAAGTTGCCTTTCGACCAGCGTGTAGACGGCGAATCAATCGACTGACACTCTTTACACTCTTTGACTACTGTCCTCACGGATGCCTTAGAAATCGTGGGGTTGACCCGTCTGACTAAGTACCACGTCCTTTTTATGCCAGGGTTACCACTTTGACGATGGATGGACCTTATTTGGTCGAATTCTGGCCTGCCTGTTGATGTAGCGAATACATGACTCTAGGGTTCAGCTGCATTTCTAATTAAATCAAGCCACCACTGCAGTATGCGCGTCTAGTTATCCGCCTAGTTGTGTTCTGACTTTACCAAGGTAATGTCCACTCACAACCTGTATTCTTTTATCAAGCTTGAAAGCACACCGAGTCGTCTTATTAGCATTTCACTCCCTGCTTTGGTATACACCCTGGACTTTCCTGTAAGGGTATCTATTATCCATTTGTACACGCAGGCAGTCGGTAAAAAGATGCAGTATGGATGCTTCCCACATCAGTGCCATATAAACACCTTTTAGTACAGCATCGAGTTCTGCAAGATTTATGTGCTGCACATCGTTTGCTTTGCGTAACCAACTTGCATCTTCTATCACAATGCCATTGTGCTCCAGTGACACTCTGGTCGCTAAAGAGCTTGCATCAACCCAGACATCGACCTCACGACAATCAACACGGGGTCTCCTTCGTGCACTCTCGCAACGATTTCTGTCATCATCGTGATCAAAGGAACATCGTCCACCTTATCGTCTCCGCTTTCGGTGATGTGTAAGAAATTGCAAAAACATGGGATTACCTGGCAAACGGTCTCGGTGCGCGCTTTGCAGGGCTGGACCGCCCAAAAAATGGCAAGATGGCATCGGTGGCTTAATATTACCAGGTGATCACGTGAAATCTCGTGTTCTTTCGCGCACACGAGAGTCCGGTTTGAAATAAAAGCGGGTCGCTGGAGCTGGAGGCAAGATGGCGGAGGAAAAACGTAGTCAACAGAAGACGACGGCGACGCTTTTAAAGAAGACGTGGAAGAAGAAGACGGTGTGCACTAATCCAGAGTCCCTTGCGAGTGTTGTTCCGGTGTCTACTAAAAAAAGTTTCTTGGGCGTTTTCGACCGTCGTTGAGATTTTTCTGCTACAAACACTGGCATCTAAACGTACGACAGGGAAAATAACTTTTCCTGCTACAAGCTATTTCGGCATTGTTATGGAGAAATTCGACATTAGATTAATTCCGGAATTCGACGGCTCTCCTGCTGGTCCATCGGTGGTCGAATGACTGGAGAAGGCCGAGCGTGTTTGCTGGTTGTGCAAAATTAAAGACCCAGCTATGGTGACTGCCACTGCTCTCCTCTTAATAAACGTTGCTGCCACTCTTATCAATTTATCCACTGGGAAATGCCCAACTAGTTTTCCACACAAAGAACGTGGTATGTCGGGTGATGCTGCGTGGCATACTGGGGATCATGTTGCCTCGTTCTCATTTTAGAATATTGCCCCCCCCCCCCCCCTGTAAGTAAGCCCTCTGTAGATTGAGAACTGACACATTGGTGCCTTTTGTTCGCCACTCTCTCAGCCTGTGTGCACAGACATCTGCATGCATCGTATAGGCATCAATGTGCCCATTCAGTTCACGAAAATCTAGAAATGGGTGCACCTTAGATTTGTTTTGTTGGAAGACTCGCATTAGCGGAATAAGACCCTTTGGGGGCCCTAGTTTTTCTTCAGGATAGGGAAGTAGCCATCCATTATCCATCCACATCCGTAGCTCACTGGATTTGAGCGGGCACTGAGTATCCAGGCACTCTGTTGTTGAGTTTACCAGGCGGGTGATCACCTGACCACTTCCACGATGCCGTCCACACTTTGGCCCATTCGTCAAACACGGCGCTAAAATCAGGTTTCTCTATCTTGATTGCAGTGCAAGTGTGTGGATCTGTTTTGTATAAGATGGCTTCGCCAGACTGATTCGTGCTGACTCCACCCAGCATTTTGATAACATCCATCCCAAGCAGCATGTCGAAACCTAATAGTTGACTATCCACGACCAAGACATCGATATTTATAGGACTTATATTGGTTATTGCCAACAAAATGGTTCCAACGCCATGACTGTTTGATTTCTGATGACTCCGAGGACTACATATTGATCCAGTTTCTTCCCATCGATCCACACTTCAATAGTAGGGAGCACCTCTTAAATTGACTGAGGAGAGACTGGCGCTGATATCTCACTTCTTTTTTGTTTTCCGGACACTCAGATGCAATATGGCCTATCTTCTGGCATCTGTAGTACTGCATCTTTCCTCGTGATTTGTATCTGGGGCCATTACGTTCTTCACCATGCTGATACTGGCAGTGTCTTGCAAAGTGGTTTGGTTCAGAGAATTTATAGCATATAATGCTACCACTAGCCGACACAGTGGGTAACGTCCGATTGATATTTGACTGAACCGGTTGTATAGCTGCCGCAACTTATTCTTTTCTAAGCCGAGCCCATCTACTCTTTAAGCAATTATAGGTTTGCAAACCGGATACTTTGTTCGAAATTCCAGCTCTAGGAAGGTTGTCGATCAAGACTAAGGAGGTCCCCAACTGTTTGCTGCCAAGACATAAGTGGTTAGTAAGCAAGGTTTTATTGTCAGAGTTTTCCTTCTTAGATGGATGACCTGACAAGGTCTACGGGTCCAACACTCCAAGAGGAAAGCCTGTGCCCGTCTACTAGTTGGGTATTTCTGAGCCCCCGCAGGTAAAAAAAAAAAGTTTGTTTTTTTCCATCCACATATGCACACATCTATAAATATATATATACATGTATATATGTAGATAGAATAGGTCTAGTCACCGTCTTCTAAATATAATGAAGGACTAAAGATAAATTTCCATCTCACTCTATTATAAGCAAAATTTGTTGTGGGGACATTTCACCGGCCATTATGGTGTGGGAGGGTTTAATCTACTATTGAGTAGGTCCAACGAGGAGGCACTTTAGCTATGACGTTACAGTATAAAAGGCAATTTTGTGGTTGTGCTACATGGAAAAAATATTTAACTAACTAGTCATAGCAACGTAAATACATACAATTATTTAAGATAGAAAAAAAGCATATCAAATTAATGCATGGTTAATTTCAAAATTTGAATCTCTTTGTTGTTTTCTACTGTTTCGGTATGACACCCCCCCCCCCCCCCCCCCCCTCCGAAAAGACCCTAACCCTTACTCTGAAAAGAAAGCCAAAATAAGAGCGTTCAAAAATTAAAACAGAATGAAGATTGAAAGTTTATTTTTCGTAAAATCTTTCACTCTGGTCACTATTTTACGAAATTAACTGTTGAAAATGAAATAAATGACTCAAAGGTTGTATTGTGACAGACACATATTTATTGACCTGCTGATTATAAATGGCATTGGTTTTGCAAGGAGATAAATCATTAAAATCTGATTCCTGGGGACACACACCCTATATGTATATATATATATATATATATATATCTATAACGGTTACATGGAAAAGAGCTGACAATCTCCTTTTTCTATTTCACAATTTAGGGTAAGGTCTTCTGTTTATATTTCACTGTCATATAGTTGTGTCCACTTTTGTATTTGTGAATTTTCTATGGTAAGTCGGCTTATACAAATGCTAAAGCTACAATATGTGGATTTAGTTAGTATCCCTAGATATTTAAACTGCATTTTATTTTTGTTTATAAATGACTAAAAGCTTCTCTCAACTAAATATATATAGTTCTCTCTCTCTAATATATATATATGAGAGAGAGAGAGAGAGAGAGAGAACTAAGTTCGACCATCAGTCAAGACAGCTTGGTGAAAGTTCAGGGAACTTCTCCCAATCCTAACCTTCCGAGCCATCCCAATTATTACCAGGGATAAGGTCTATGATAGCTGCAAAAGAAGTGTGATGTATGGCAGTGAGTGTTGGGCCCTCACCCAGGCATCACTTGCTTGACTCCAGAGAAATTACAGGGCAATGATTAGGTGGATATGTAATGTAAAACTGGACCAGATCCAGAACATTAGGTCAGACACTCTACTTGAGAAATTGGCCATTTCAAAACTTGATGTCCTAATAAGGGCAAACCGTCTTAACTAGTTGAAAGAAGCAAGGGGTATATCAGCACATGCTGGACAGCAAAAAGAAAGCTGGCCGCCTTAGAAAGACATGGAAAGAAACCATCAGGCAAGATCGTAAACAGTGGCAAATGAACACAGTTAATTCCCACTATCGTGAGCACTGGAGACAGCATAAAGACAGCCAGACAACGTCGAACCTCTTGTCGAAGAGAATATAGACGATAAACCTTGATAGTGAGTGAGTGTGTGTGAGAGAGAGAGAGAGAGAGAGAGAGAGATGGGCTTGTGTTCAACGTTTTATTTAAAAAAAAATATTTTACAATAAAGGTCACCGCTTATCAAGGTCCAAAGGCCACTCGAGGATAAGGTTTAAAGAGTTTGACTAGTGGACGGTGAGACAACATCACGATCACCGGCGCGATGGTTTTACAGTATATATATATATATATATATATATAATAATAATGGTAATAATCCAAGTAAAAACATCCACAGGGTAGTAATCCAAAGAATTTCAACCGAGTTTATAAAAAGTGCTCAATATCAAATAGAGCTTTATATATGATTATTTTTATTTACAGACATGTACAAAATCTGCGACACTGGCATGTCGATGTTATCGATCAACAGTTATTATAAACTGAGATCTCATCAGGCAGAGTTAGAATCCGATCTTAACCTCAGATCATATTTGGAGAGAATGAAGTGGAGAGAAAAAGAAGAAAAGAAATTTAGAATTTCAACATTTAGGAAGTCACTTGATTTAGGGCCGTTAAAATTTAAAAAGTTAAAAACTAAAATCTAAAATCTAAAACAAACAAAACAAATAAATAAATGAAATAAAATAACATAAAGTGGAAAGAGAGACATATAATGAAGAGAGTAGATAGATAGACAGATAGAGAAGTGAAAACGTCTGTTGATTCAGACCGAAAGAGGTGGGGGAGGAAAGAAACAGGCAAGGTAATATGTAAAAAAATTGACAGTTATTTTAAACTCAGGGCGCATAGGCGAATTTTCAAGTCAGCTGTAATATAAGTGTGTATGCGTGCGTGTGTGCCCCTAGATCAGCCGTGAGGGGGGGGGGTAAGGGGGTGTTACTCAAATGTGTTACTAATTCTGAATTTATAGTTTTTAATTTTTTTTGTCTAGAGTTTACCAACTTATCATTAATAAATTAACTAATTTACTAAAATATTTGTTCAATTTATTAAGTTTAACAGAATTATTAGTAATAATAATAATAATAATAATAATAATGGACACCAATAATAATTGAAATGATATAAAATGATAATAATAATGTTAATGAAAGATAATAACAGTGATAATTTAATTTAATTTGAAAGTACTAAAATGCTGCCATTATTAATAGTAATAATAAAAATAGTAATAATAATAATGATAATAATAGTAATAATAATAATAGTAATAATAACGACAACAACAACAATAATAGCGGTCAGCAATAATTAAGAATTAATAAAAAAAAAAGTAATGGTCGGGAAAAAATATAGAATAATTAAGAAATATTGGAAATACTAGAAGGTAATAATAATAATAAAATAATAAAAATAATGAGATTAATAATAAAAATAAAAATATAGAAGTAGGTAGCAATATAATGGTTGTAAATATGGTAATATAGATCAGTGGTTGCAATAATGCTGATCATGTTAAAATGGTGATAATAGTAGTTATACTAACAGCAACAATCGCAATAGTAACCCCAATAATCCTAACAATAGTCATAATGATATTAAAAATAATAATCATAAAACAATGCAAATAGTTGTATTAGTGATAATAATAATAATAAAATAATAATAGTAATAATAATAATTAAAATAATAGAATTATAGATAATGGCAATATCATTAATGGAGGTATCAACATTGTTACTAAATCACATAATGACAATGGAAGTGAAAGTCAGGTAACGGTAACCATGGCAATATCAATATTATTAATACTATCATTAACAATAATAGTAAAATGGTAATATTGCTAATGCCACTGATACAGATAGTGATAATTATGATAACGGAGCATTAATAATAATAATAATCACGATAACAGTACAGAAATGACAAATAATTAAATGTCTGATAATTAAATTTATATATATATATATATATATATATATATATATATATACATATATATATATAAAGTGGTGTACTAAAAGCGAACTTTTAGGAAAGGTAAAACCTATTGTGAAAAGTATACAACTCAATATCCAGGATAGAGCAGGTAGATATGAAGAAGAATGGAAAGGAATTAGTGAAGCAAAAGCCAAATCAAATTTCAATTCAATTGCTCAGAGCAAAGTATATTCTGCAAAAAGGCAATTATTCAAGTTAAATTTTCCTTAAGCCAGGCTTTTCAAAGATCAAAATCTTATCATCAGAGGAAGTCGCTGGGATAGATAAGTTGGCAAAGGCCAAAATTTAAAATTTGAAAAAGTAAAATAAAAGTTGTAGAGAAAGAAATACGGGGTAAAACTCTGCCCGAATGCAAGCAAATGTCCGATTGCTAAAAAGTCCGGTGTCGAAAAGTCCAGCGGAGAAAATGAAATGTAGATAGGTAGGTCGTTAAAAGGCACGAGAGGTGGTGAGAGAGGATTCGAAGTTAAATTCCAAAGACCACAACTTCAGGTGCGGCGAAGATAGAATGAATCCAAAGGGTAAAAAGTCCAAAAAGAGGTACGTTCGTGGATGCAGGCAAGGCTCAGTAAAACGTGAGGTGGAAAATATTCGCCATTAAAAAGACTTCCTGGGCTAAGATATCATGGAATGTGTTTTAAAATGGGGAAAAAGACAGCGGAAAATATTTAAAAGCTTGCCCGTTGAGAAAACTTACTTGTAATGAAGAAAGGCAGAAACTCATATGCAACCAGTAGGCAGGAAGGGAAGGAGTAAGGGGTGTGAAGGAGGAGAGAGGAACGGGTGTGAAGGAGGAGAAAGGGAACGGGTGCGGTGAATAAGTGCGGTTAAAACTAAAAGTGTGAGTGTGGGGGGTAAGTCGCTTGAAATTGGATGTTAGCGCGAATTAGGGTTCAACTAGAAAAGGGATAGAATGGTGTGGGGGCAAGTCCACGAGTGCTGGGAGGGAGAGTTAAAATACCAGAATGTGTCGGGGGGGGGGTATGAACAGGGTTCGGGGTTTAGTTGTTTAAACAGATGACCTTACTTATAAACAATGAGGCAAAAATATATTATGAAGGGTAGAACTAGAAAAATAAAAAGTAAGAATAAAAATAAAAAAATAAAAAAATAAAAATAGAAATAAGAAAATAAAAAATGAAAAAGAAATAATAAAATTAGTCTTAGGCTCGCAAGGAAAATTATGGATTGACCGATAAAGAAATAATATAAATGAGGGAAAAGTCGATAGAATTGGAGCTCGAGAGTGAGTATTAAAATAAGGAAAAGGTAATTTGACCTCGAGTAAATATCCGGAATGGGAATCCCCAAGGTGGTTAAAGATATGGGTTGAAATAAAATATGTTGTTACGGGACGCTAGTGCTTTATGGATGTAGGAAAATTAAATTTTGAATCAAAAAATGTTCAGAAAAAAGTATATGGAGGTTAATTAAGAAAATTATTAAATAGGTTAATGATGGCAGAAAGAAATATGGGACATACATGATTAAAGTAGTGACAATAAATTAAACCAGAGTAAGAATGGAGATCACAGTTAAAAGTAAATATTATGGGGGTTAAAAGATGTAGAATGAGGGCGGGTTGGGGGTTGAGCAGGGTCTGAGAGAAGTGAGCGAAGGGCGAGGTAAACTAGGGGGGAATAATCGAGGCTATTAAAAGAGTGAGAAGAATTATTTAGAAGTAATAACAGGAGGGAAAAAACAGTAATTAGAATGCACAGAGAAAACGGTAAGGTGTTCGATATCGAAGTGTGCAAAGGGGATTAAGTGTAGATAAGGCGAATCATCAAGTAAATAAAAGGGCTAGGGTTTAATGTGAATATGGTGGGTAAGTTATCAGGTTGAGAGGGAAGGATAGAAGGTTGGAAGTGTTGATGGGAAGCGGACGAATGTATTAAAGGGGAAAGTAATAGAAGTCATATAAAGGTTATACGGTTAAGGAGGTTAAGTACAATGATTTAGGGGGTAGTGGGAGAAAGGTATTAAAGCTAAGGGAGTTGTGAAGCTAACGGAATTTATGGGTAAATTTTTTTTAAATTAAGAGAAAAGCTAAAGGGATGAGGGAGATGAATGCAGAAATTATAGAACAACAGGAATTAGAACTATCGGAAAAGAAATCCGAGATGATGGGAGGGTATTTAATCAAATGGGGGAGGGGTGTCAGGGGGGTTACTATGGTTGCTATACTTGAATTTACGTTTATGCCTACAACTGGAGATAAGTTCATTCTTAGAATTAATAATATTTTTAGATTTAGTAGCAGTAGCTATCATAAAGGTTTCCAATGTACAAAGTTGGCAGTGGGATGCACCCAGGGTATATGATTTGGACTTTTTAAGTATTGACCAGTGAAGTGAATAGGGAGTGTTTTTAAGATTGAGGTTTCTAATTAAATTGGAAAGTGAAGTGCCAGTGCTATTATCGTTGCTATTTTTAAAGGAATAGATATGGTTAGAGATCCGGGTCTTAATGGGGAAAGAGGACGCCCCAATATATGTGTATATCTTGAAGGGTGGTGCTATAGTTGCATTGAGATTGCTAGTGGTATTAGATGAGATTTGGGTTTGGAGATTCAAGTTATGTGAGGGAGGTTGGTTGAAGAAGTAGGGTGGAGCGGATATGGGGGAAATGTCAGTTAGCCCATGGGCACTATCTATTATTGGGGGTGCTTGGTTAGAGGTATGGCTGTAAATGTGGGGGTCTTGAGGAGAAACGGATTGGGGTTGTGGGGAGATGTGGAATTCGGGTGGAGTATGGGAACTGTGATTGCTCACAATATTGGTGGAGCGGGGGAATTGTTTCACAGTACAAGCGTATATTACGTCCTTCTGTACACAATTGTTGTTTAAGGGACAATCTCTAGGTTTACGGCAGTTACAAGTGGTGAGGGGTGCGGTGGGTGGTTGTTGTTGGATATGTTTGATTTTCCTATTGTTAGAGGTTATGATAGTTTGTTCAATATTGGGCATAGTAGAGCAAGATATTTTAATAGAATTTTTGTTAAGAATAGTGCTATATCTGTGGGGTGCTTAAAAGATCTGTCTAAAATTTGGAAAAATTCCTTAGGTATATTGGTTTTAACATTACCGCTGAAAGGCGGATTGAACCAAATGTTATTCTTTCTTCTAAGTTTTTTTCTTTGTCTGTGGGTCTGCCCGATTATCAATATTTCTAGTTCCCATGGGCTTATTAGCGTGTGTTTTGATTTTCTTAGGTGCAGATGTGTTAAACTTTTTACTTCTATGTGCGGTCATGTTGTGCGTAATAATGCCTGAGGGTTTGTTAACTTGGGTAAGGGGGTTGCAGTTATATTTAATTTTGTGATTGTAGCCTGAGTTTAGCAAAGCATTATTGTAGAAGCTAGAATTTTGATCGAAGATAGATTTATTCGCAGATAGCTTAGAGATTCTGTTAGATACTGAAGGGACTATTGAGTTTATGATGGATTTAGGGTGGTTAGATAGGCTATGTACGTAGAAGAGGGTTAAGTTAGGTTTATGGTATGGGCTGAAGGTTCCCGAGTTAAGATCTAATGTAAGGTCCAGAAAGTTAGATATTCTTTTCTCAGGTTCCACTGTAATGGTCAAACCAAAGTTTTTGAAGAAGTTATGTAAGTTTTTGATAGTGTTATTATATTGTCTCGATCTCTCCCCAGATACAAACAAGGCATCATCCCTATACAACCCACCCTGTAAATGCCCAAAATTAAACCCCAATTCTCTCATCAAGTACAAACCTACCAGGTCAGTGACCTGGGCAGAGTCTGACGCCCCCCATAGTAATATCAAAGTTATTGGGGGTGTCCTTCCTGGTCCAAAGCTTATCAAATTCTAGTAGGGATCTTCTGGCTAATATTATTAGTTTAATCTCTATGTCTGTAATGTCAGAATTATTTTTAGCGAAGGTTAATGCTTTAAGTAAGATAGGGGAAATGGACTGGTAGTAATTATTAATATCGAACGTTATGAAGTTCAAGTTAGGTTTAGACTTACCAATGAGGTTAAGGAACCAAGTAGTAACCGCATCTGAGGATTGCCAAAGAGTGTAACGAATTTTTTCTTTTAAGGTGGGGATAATTCTATCCAAGATCTTCTTACTTATGATGCCTAGGTTGGATTTAGAAGGGCAGATTAGTCTGATGGTGGGGTTTCCCTGGAAATTATTTTTATGGTCCTTCAAGGTAAATCTAGGTATTGCAGGGGTTAAGATTTCTGTGTAGTTAAGGACATTCAAAGATGTTAGTATGGATTTTGCCTCATTGTTTATACTAGCCAGGGTATCGTAGGATGTGCTTTTGTAAGATTTATTTAATTCTTTGTAGATTAAGGATTTGTATTGACTATATTTTAGTTTGTAAAAATTCTTAGTTTTATCCGCTGGGACAATTATATCTGGGTGTTTCCTAATATTGTTAGTGAATTTGTTGATTTTTTTGATGATGGGATTGAGGTGTTTATTGTGCCTTTTGAATTTAATGCGACTAATGAGGTCAAATAGGTCATTTTCGAAATTATTGAGGTGTTCATTTTGTTTGGGGAAGGAGGAGGTTTTGAGACCGTACCTGGAAGCAGCTGATTTTTCCAATTTCTTCAGTTCCCTAGAAGAGTTCATAGGTAGTGTAGATCCAAAATGGGTAGGAAGTGAGGAATTGCTGGTGTCAGTTTGGTGGGAGGATGTTTTGTGGTTCATATCATGGTGAAATGCTTTCCATCTAACGTTAGTGATGAACTTCTTCACAGATTGGATAAGCTTGCAAATATAGGCTTCATTTGAGGGAATGGGTATATTTTTTGCCGAAAGCGGGAGGAATTCCTTGTTGAACATATCACAAATAGGAGGAATAAGCTCAACTAAGTAGGAGCTTAAAATAAAGTGGTGTACTAAAAGCGAACTTTTAGGAAAGGTAAAACCTATTGTGAAATATCCAGGATAGAGCAGGTAGATATGAAGAAGAATGGAAAGGAATTAGAGAAGCAAAAGCCAAATCAAATTTCAATTCAATTGCTCAGAGCAAAGTATATTCCGCAAAAAGGCAATTATTCAAGTTAAATTTTCCTTAAGCCAGGCTTTTCAAAGATCAAAATCTTATCATCAGAGGAAGTCGCTGGGATAGATAAGTTGGCAAAGGCCAAAATTTAAAATTTGAAAAAGTAAAATAAAAGTTGTAGGGAAAGAAACACAGGGCAAAACTCTCACAGAGATACTATACTATTTATTATATAAAGGAAAGGTTGTTTTTTTAAATTTTACATCAGTTCAAGAAAACAAAAAAAACTTCCCTGTTGTCTGTGTGTGTCCAACTAAAAATTATGATGGACATAAGCTGATATATTCTTTTTCAGCATTGCCCTGGACAAAATATAGGCACATTTTTTTTTGTTTGTTTTAATACTCATTCTTTGGTGTCAACAGGAACAGAATTAGTCAGAGTAGGTCAACATTTAGAGCAAATTTTTAATGTTATTATGTAGTAATTTGTCAACAATATTTTTCTAATTGCCAAAGAAGATAGAGAGAGAAAGAGCGAGCTTGAGAGGTTTTAAAAGAAAGATGTCATACACACAAGGAAGAAGTGTCACTTAACCTATACATAAATATAATCTCTTCCATTCTGCCAGGAACTGTGCTAGGAAAGATGTTAATGAAATGCATTCGCTCCTAAACTAATTAACCGATCATTATTCATTTTTCAACACTGCTGCTAGGTGTAAGGGTGGGTAATGTGGGTTATATTTAGTTTAATACAAAGGTGAGGAAAGAGGGGTCGGAACCTCTTTTGTGAAAATTCAACTACCACTGATTTTTGTGAAATTTTAATAATTATTAGGCATCAATTAATAAATATTCTCTAAATTTCAGTTTCTTTGTGGTATTTTTAAGGAAATTTAATGGGGTATATGGGCACAACTTCCTATTTTAAAAATTCAAATATTTGATTTGCATTAAATTTGATTTATAGTCATTAGACACCAATTAAACAAGATTTCTGAATTTAAGTTTCTTATAGACCACTTATACTGAAGCCTTAAAATTTAGACATTCTAGAATCAAAATTAAAATAAAGATTCTAGACATAAGGTTTAGTATCATTGTATCTTGATTTTTATCTTCATGAGAAGACATAAGTGGCACAAAACTGTTCTGTTTAGGAAATTAATTTTATATATGTATATATATATATATGTTAAGTTGTAGTTCATGTTTATTTCTTCAGTAAGTCTTCTTCAGTGTTTTGTAGATAGGTCTATATACATTCTGAAACTAAGGGTACTTGGATAAGTATATTTCATTTTGATTAAAGAGAGAAACAACACTGTGTGAGAACCACAGAATTATTGTACATTTTAATAGAACATTCACAATGTTCACAATATTTCTTTGTATTTTCTTTGTTTTATAAAAATATAAAGACAGTAATAAAATAATTGTCTTACTCTTTTTCTTTGTGTTTGTGTGTTTCTCTCTCTCTCTCTCTCTCTCTCTCTCTCTCTCATTATAAAATGCACTTTAACACTTTACTGCAATTTGTGTTTGCATTGCCCACCATAATACTTTGACAAGGTTCCCTGAGAAGTGCTATGGTGGACAATGCGCAAGCTTAAAGTGGAGGAGTGGCTTATAAGACTAGTACAATGCATGTGCAGGAACGCCAGAAGTAAGGTACGGGTAGATGACATTTACAGCGATGAGTTCAGTGTAAATGTTGAAGTACATCATCACAAAAAGTGCAGCAGAATGCATGGTAGACTCACACCGGATCTGGACTTCAGATGTAAGAGATGTCTAGGACTCGTATGCCCAATTGAGGGCCGCTCTTACACAGAAGTTGAAATAGACAAGGACACCTTGGAGGTGGTAGACTCCTTTTGCTACCTAGAAGATAGGCTGAGTGCTGAAGGTGGCTGCGAACTAAGTTTGACCATCAGTCAAGACAGCTTGGGGAAAGTTCAGAGAACTTCTCCCAATTCTAACATCCCAAGCCATCCCAATTATTACAAGTGGTAAGCTCTATGATAGCTGCGTAAGAAGCATGATGTTGTATGGCAGTGAGCGTTGGGCCCTCACCCAGGCCTCACTTGCTTGACTCCAGAGAAATGACAGGGCAATGATTAGGTGGCTATGCAATGTAAAGCAGGACCAGATTCAGAACATTAGATCAGACACTACTTGAGAAATTGATGTCCTAATAAGGGCAAACCCTCTTCGCTGGTTCGAGCATGTTGAGAGAAGCAAGAGCTATATCAACACATGCAGAGACCCAAGGCTTAACAGCAAACAGAAGCTGGGTTCCCTAGGAAGACATGGAAAGAAACCATCAGGCAAAACCGTAAACAGTGCCAAATGGACACGGTCAATCCCCACAATCGTGAGCATTGGAGACTTAGCATAAGGGCAGCCAGACAACGTCGAACTTCTTGTCAAAGTGAACATAGACGATAAACCTGGATAGTGAGTGAGTGAACTGGCATCAATTTATTATTATTAAAACTTCTACATGTGAATTTTTTAATTTAAAAACTAAGCCCAACAGGTGTGTTTTGAACTTATTTTGGAAACAACCTCAAACATATGACATAAGATGTTGTACATGTTTGGGGTGGTGCACAGTAAAAATGGCACTGGTAAAAATTGCACAAGTGAATAAATAGGGAAAAATGGCACAAAGAACAATTCGATAACAGAAAATTAGACTCCCTCCCCTCTAGTTTTAAATTTCTTCAATATTTTAAAATCAATACTTTTAAATAAGTATTTATTCTGTCGTTTCAAGTAAATAAAATTGATAAGTAATTGGGAGGGGGGTCCTGCCTTTATAGATTTAAATAGAGGCACCCCCACACACATTTTTAAATAAGGTAAAAGTGCAGAATAGTTAACAATCAAGAAATTGTAAAAAAACAAAAAAAACAAAGGAAAAACAACAAATGACTTATACTTTTAACTGTTTTTAATTTTTTTTTTTTTTTTTTTTTCAAAATTTTATTTCGTTCCAAGTGCTCTTTACACACACGAGAAAAAAACAAATGGCCACTTGTCGCATAACTGTTGGGAGTGTGCTTAATTCCTGAAAAGTTGTAATAAAAAACGTAAGCCACACATAATCGTCTAAAAAAAAAAAAAAAAAAAAAAAAGATAAAAAAGCAGACGCCCATAAAGAAAAACGCACAGGACTTATTTCCCATGGAATTTTTTTTTTTATTAATGCCTTAAAACGCTAGAATTGCCAAGAAATGGTGAATCATTATACATTAAATATATGCAAAACTAATCCCACATTCTAAATTCTAGTATAACTGTTTTTTTTTTCTTTCTGGTAAGTTTTCAGGGTGTTCACACTTAATTGCTCCTAACCCTACCACTAACCCAAAGTTCAAGCGGTAAGCCCCCCTCCTCCCACAAAAACCCTCTTAAAACTACACATAATCGTCTAAAAAAAAAAAAAAAATGTATTAAAATTCAACTTTGAGTTCTCTAACTTCTTTTTTTAATGGATACATGGTATTTTTAAGGTATTGCAGCATATTTATGTACATTTGCTGCAGATTACTTGGAAACCATTAATTTCTTGATTTTCAGTGGCTTATTCTGATTCCTTGTATAAAAATACACTTATATGGTAAATTTCATTGCTTAATCTTGTGTTTTAACTAAGATATAACATTTTTAGTGAAAAATTAGTGTAAAAAAAATGTGACGAAACGCATATGGTCTTAAAGAGGAGAAAATATCCAATCGTGCGAGGCACAAAAATAGTCATAACTTACTTACTTTTAGTACGATTTAAAAAATTTAAAAAGATTCTTTCTTAGATCATCAAGCTCTTTCTATATATTCCATTATTGAGATATTTTAAGCAATTTAAATTTTTTCATGTGTATTGCTAGATCAAGAAAGGTCACTGGACCAATGAAGTTTTTTTCCGCAAAACTCGGCACTCTCTGAAGAACTACGATTCGGCCTACCATGGCCTAGAGAATGAGGTCAGGAAAGGCGCTATCTACCACGGGTTCCACGCAGATTCCTCTATCAAAGTTTTACTCAGGAAAGCCAGTCTTTTGATATGTGAAGTTGGGCATCCTAAGCCCCTCTCACATGGACGTTGAATACAGGTCTGTCTGCAAAGCCAGTGCCTCTCCTGATCCAAGAGAAATGAGGACAGAAAGCGCCGGAGGACCTTTAGGCGATTCGCATGCAGGGGAAGTATGAGCAATCGGTAAAGGATGAAAGGAAAGACAAGTGGCGCACGCTTCAGCTCTACCCTAAAGAGAAGGCCAAGTAACCATAAGAACATGTTTTTGTTACTAGGCATGAATGAAAAAAAATCGATTTAATCTGAATATCTTTTAATGGACGGTTCTGTTGTCATAAGACCATCCTTCCAGGAATTACCTCCTCCGTTTTTAAGGGTGTGTGGAGGGAATCCAGACTGGACACCCTTTTTTTAATCTTTGAGAATTTTGGGATCAGATATTATTTAATTTTATTTAATTTGTATTTAATTTTATTTAATTTCTATTTAATTTTAAAGTTTTAATTTGTAGTTTCTTGTGAATTAAAAAAAATTATTTTAATGTTTTGTTTTTCATGTCTGTTCGTTATGACTACGGGTTTTCGAAATAATCCACCAGTTGGCAAAATGAAAATAATCATCACGATCACCCGTCCCCGCCTTTTTAATTAAATATTTGTATCAATTTAATCTAGAGTATCTTTTTTCTAGATTAATAAAATTGTTACCATTTTAGAAAGGCTGCTGATCTTATAATAATTCAAAATAGACATGTTTACACTTTTTTTTAATAGGATTTTAAAAATCTCTTAAGTTTTCTCTAATTTTATTTTTAATAATAGTAGTAATTTGTATGCACCACCTTTAGTGCACAGTAGCTAACAGCTCCACAATCATCAGGAGGAACCACTCCGCAGTTTTGAACCCTACTCCTCTACTGCATCTCTGAAATGGCGAGGACCTTCCATCAGGAGGTCGTATTGGTACTGATGTAAGCTACTTTTCTGTCCAACACTCATCGTTTCTTTTTAACCAGATCCAGTATAATACCTTCTCCGCTGCTTCTTGTACGTCTCTCACAAAGTTTTTTCCTCTGTTCGTACAACAGAAACGATTTTGCAGTATGTTTTGTTCAACATATCTTCAAGCTCCCACAGCCAAATGATAGTATTCCACATTCCATCCTTTTTCCTGTCTTCTGCAATTGCAAAATTATCATCCCAGGATATAGTCAGCTCCAACATAATTCTAACCTTCTTTTCCTTGCTCCACACTACAAGGTCTGGTCTCTGCTGCATAAGGACCAGTGGGAAGATTCTGGAGGTTAACTGCCAAGTTCCATTTTCCTTGCCATCTTTCATCAGTTATCTCTATCCTTGACTCTTCACCATGCTTTATGAATGTTCATCTTAATCTTTATTTTTGGTAGATCTCCTTCATTAAACGTCTCTACTTTCTGATGTAATAGCTTTTCTATTACTTTCAAAACTTTGTTATGCCTCCACGTGTATCGACTTAGTTCTAATTTGCAGTTGGACAGAATATGCCTGAGTTCCTCTTTCTCCACATCTGCATTTGTTATCATTGTCTACTCCCTATCGAACAAGATTCACCAGGGAAAGCATTGCATTGTAGGTCGATTTTTATTAAGAATGAAGTTCTTGCTCGCTCCCAAACCCAGATCTCCATCCATCCGATCTTCCGGTTCACTACATACCCTTCCAAGCGAACACACTGGCATTGTTGATGCCACTTGATTTGTCACTTTTTTTAGAAAATCAACGCTGCTGTGGTGGCGAAATCTGGGGTTTGGTGTTATGAGAACTGATACCAAAAATTAGATTCCAAACTTCAAAACTTAACTGAGCATTTAGTTTTAAAGATCGGGTACAAAAATGTTCAGAAATCCCTAATTTCTGCAGGATTTTGCCGACTACAAAATTTTACTATTTCACTAATAAATCCAGATAAAATTGATATCTTTTGTTAGATACAATGAATGGAAAATATATTAGAACCAGAATTCTACGTATGAATCACCACTAGTAAAATGTCATTTCTTAACTGTATTCAATAAACGAGAAGTGTAAAAATTGTAAAAAATTACAAAAAAGGCTAAACACTTTCCATTTAGAAATGTCTACAGCATATTCCCAAAGTAGTCGCTGGTCACCACTTAAATCATTCATTACTGTAGCAGAAAAAATTAATCTTCCACCTCTTCTTTCTCTACTTCGTTATCTTCTTCTTTCTCTTCTTCTTCCTCTTTCTCTTCTTCTTCTTTCTCTTCTTCTTCTTCTTTCTCTTCTTCTTTCTCTTCTTCTTTCCACGTCGTCCCTCGTAGACTACGCTCTCAGCCTTCTGCCGTCTTGCCTCCATCGACCCGTTTTTATATCAAACTGGACTCTCGTCTCCGCGAGAGAACACGAGATTTCACGGGATTACCTGGCGATATTAAGCCTAGGACGCCATCTTGCCGCTCTTTGGGCGGTCCAGCCCTGCAGAGCGCGCATCGAGACCGTTTGCCAGGTAATCCCATGTTTTCACAATTTATAACACACTCCCCCCTGATCTCATTATCACAGAAAGAGCAGGGAGGCCGTGTCCTTTTTCTTCGAGTGCTTCTTCGGGGAGGGGGATTCGGGGCCTCATCGTCATCCGTGCTGTCTTCCGTGGCAGGAAGGTCAGCGAACCTGAGGCTGCGCATCGCAGCATCACTGTCCGGGCTTTCATCAGCAGTAGGAGGGTCAGTACATTCAAGGCTATCACTCTCAGTGTCGCTGCGCGATGAAGCCGTCATGAACCAGAATGATGGTTCGCTGGTCACGGATTCAATGTCATTATCCTCGTTAAATGGCAGCTGCGTTTGGAATACCGATCTTAAGTCTTTAATGTGACGGGGTACTCCATCAACTCGCACCGCCTGCGGGCTGATCACTTCAGTGACACGACCGGTTCCGTAACGAGTCGTGCACTGGCCTCGGGGTTTTTTAACCCAAACGACATCTCCTTTTTTCATTTTCTCCTGTGGAGGTTCTGGTTCGGGCAGTAAGCTGCTCTCCAAACCTCTCGCCCTGACATGGTATGTATGTAGCGCATTAGCTGGCGCGGTGGAGGGTGAAGTATCGTCCTTAGGGGTGACGTTATACCAATAGACTGCTTCAGCCACCGTACACCCCTTCTGCGCTGTGATGGTCTTGATAGTCCTATGGTTGCGCTCAATAATTCCGTTCCCACTGGGCACATGGGCACACCGAAAACGCAGACGGACACCCCAGCCATCTACAAACTGTTTGAACGGTGCACTAACAAAAGCGGGGCCATTGTCGGTCAATATCTCAGAAGGAGGGCCACGCTCAAGGAACACACTTTCCAACTCATGGACAATGGCAGCCGTATCCTGCCGGCGAAGGGACCGCCACAATGCAAATCGGGACGGTCCACAGTCAATAAGGGTCAAGAAATTCCCCCCGTTGTAGTGAGTTATGTCCATCGCAATCCTATCCCAGTTATACTTCACACCGAGTGTGCCCTTCTTCCACCGGACAGGTGCTGGGTCGATCGATTGGCAGGTGTTGCAACTTCTCACAACAGATTTCACAGCCCTCCATGACACAGAGGGGTCAACCAACCTGGCGAAGTAAAAGGTTCGGTTTACACCAGGGTGCCCGCTTTGGCAATGGACATCAGCGATACGCTCTGGGCTGAGTCTACGTCCCACCGCAGCACAATTTACAGGTGCTGGTTCGTTCACTTCTTTCTGCAGGTCCAGCCAACGGCGAGGCACTCTGGTCAATCGATCCGCTCGATTCAAACAGGACTGCACCAGTGTCACATCTATGACCAAGTTGTATTCATTGATGGTTTCGGTTAGGGTAGCAAGCCGCCTCCGGATTAACATTTCGGCCGATGCCTTCGTTGTCAGCCGTGCTTTTCCGTTCAAGGCATCGGTCATCCACCGATGCACACACGTGGAATCCGTGATAACGTGGAGGACGCTAGCCTGCCACTGAAGCGCTAGATTGACTCCTTTCAGTGTAGCATCGAGTTCAGCTAGGTTTATGTGCTTAGCGTCATTCTCTGGCCGGAGCCAGCAGGCATCTTCTACTATACTTCCGTTGACTGCCAGAGCAACGCCAAGGGCAAGTGAGCTGGCGTCCACCCAAACTGTAAACTCACTCCCATCGACGCACCAGCTCCCTCGTACAGGGTCATCATTGGTCACTCTGGCCACAGCTTCCACCAGCATGCTTCGCAGGGAAGGATCACGCACCTCATCGTCCCATCCTGTTGACAAAGAAGTTGCCCGTCGCTTTATAGCCGCCACAGCCACTCGGAGCCACCCACACACAGGGAAGTGACCCACCAGTTTTCCACACACGGAAAACGTGCTCCGACGTGTGATGGTAGATGGGATTTCCGGGATTTCACTGCCCCTTCCCCATTGGAGGCCATCTGCACTTCCGCTCACCTGCAGCCCGAGCACTTTCGCCCCATCCTGCAGCCGCTCCGGTTCCTTGCACGACAACCCGAAGTGCTCAAAGTGTTCTTTGACCGCCTGGGCAGACAGCAGGCTCTCATTGACAAAAATGTCGTCTATATAAGACGATGTCGCCTGTTGCACAGTTTTATCCTGACGCCGGATCGCCCGCATGATCGCCGTCATGATGCCCGGGGCTACATTCAAGCCGAACCCCAGCCTGGTCAAGCAATAGCGAGTTCCTTTGATTACCACCGTCTGGAATGGCCACAGCGATTTCTCAACACGTATTTGTAGGTAAGCTCTTCGCAAGTCCAGTATGGCCGCTTCCGCACCCTGCCGTCGCCACTCTCGCAGTTTATGAGCACAAACGTCAGCCCCCGAAGTGTACGGGTCAACGTGTTCATTGAGTTCCCGGTAATCAAGAACAGGTCGAACTTTCTGCTTGTTCTCTTGTCTGATAGCCATCAGGGGAATTAGCTCATCCTCTGGGTATGGAATTAACCAGCCGTTATCCAGCCACACTTGAAGTTCTGCCTCGTACTGCCCCCTAAGCCATGCAGGAGGGGGATACTCTGTCAGCCGATTCCGCAAAGACACTGGTGGCTGGTCGCCTGCCCACTTCCAGGACGCTGTCCATGTGTTTGTGCCCTTGTCATATTCTGCGTGGAAATCGGGTTCGTCAAGAGTGATTGCTGCACACATTTGTTTGTCTGGTCGAGGGAATCTCACATCACCGACGCTGTTTACAGTAATTCCGCCTAGCTGTGTAATAGTGTCCATTCCAAGGAGAAGGTCATATCCGAGCAGCTCCCCATCGACCACCAACACCGTCACAGCCACCGGGGGGGTATTGTCAATGCTGATATGAACAACACTGGATCCACAACACACTAATGAGCCTTTGCCGACAGTCAGGACGGGGATCTGTCGTTTCTTCCATGTGGTGCAACATTCCTTTCGAAGGAGGGTTTGGGTACAGCCGGTGTCAACCAGCGCTGAACGTTTACACCCATCAACTTGAACTGTCACTGCAGGAAGCGCTTTGTTCAATGCCGCTTTGGGGAGGGTGCTAGCGCTGCGGCGTCCTCCCCTTGCCCGTTTCCCGGACAATTCCGTGCTATGTGGCCTGGCTTATTGCATTGGTAACACCGTATTACTTTTCGTGCTCCATAATTTGGGGTGCGCCTTGTGCCGCCTCTGCAGTCTCTGGAGAAGTGGTTGGGGCCACCACATGTATAGCATCGTAGGCCCTCTGCTGGCGAGTCCAAGGTGTCAACCGCTGCAGAGACCAGTTCTCGATCGTCCTTCAAGATGTTTCGTGCTCTCGCCAACAACTCCACCAATTCAATCTCTGTGAGTCTCAATGATGCTCGCAGCAGTCGGCTTGCATCGTCCGGAAGTCCAGACAAAAAGGCGCATGCCAATATGCGGTCACTCGCACCGCCGAAGGGAGCAGCAAGCTTTTTCAAGTCGGCCATGTAGACGTCCACTGTCTCCCCCGGCCCAAGCCGGCGTTCGGAAAATTGCCTCCAGGCAACAAAAGGATCTGCACCAAATGCCCCGTGCAGCGCCTGTGCAATCTGCTCCATGGTCGCATCATTACTGAGCTGCTGGTACACGGCGTAAGCCCCCTTAGTGAGTCTCAATGGGATGACCATAGCTGGGTCTTTAATTTTGCACAACCGGCAAACACGCTCGGCCTTCTCCAGCCATTCGACCACCGATGGACCAGCAGGAGAGCCGTCGAATTCCGGAATCAATCTGATGTCGAATTTTTCCATAACAACGCCGAAAATAGCTTGTAGCAGAAAAAATTAATCTTCCACCTCTTCTTTCTCTACTTCGTTATCTTCTTCTTTCTCTTCTTCTTCCTCTTTCTCTTCTTCTTCTTTCTCTTCTTCTTCTTTCTCTTCTTCTTCTTCTTTCTCTTCTTCTTTCCACGTCGTCCCTCGTAGACTACGCTCTCAGCCTTCTGCCGTCTTGCCTCCATCGACCCGTTTTTATATCAAACTGGACTCTCGTCTCCGCGAGAGAACACGAGATTTCACGGGATTACCTGGCGATATTAAGCCTAGGACGCCATCTTGCCGCTCTTTGGGCGGTCCAGCCCTGCAGAGCGCGCATCGAGACCGTTTGCCAGGTAATCCCATGTTTTCACAATTTATAACACAATTACTTCTGCAGTAAGATACAAATTATCCAGAGGAACACTAATACTATGAAATGCTACCTGGGGCAAATCCTGGTAATTAGTTCAACAAAGTTCCACTAGAGGGCCAGTGAAAGTGGTAGGTCTTTTTTTAGTTCCATCAATTAACTTAAAAGATGACTCTAAATGGCAGTTCATTTTGATGAAGTGAACAGCCAATGGTATGTAACTTCCTTTTAAGTTTTTTCTCCAAACTTGTTACCATCCCTGTTTCACAACCAGTGTTTGTACTGGTATTGTCCACCAGAATTGCCTTAACGGTATTTACACTGCTGTACTCTTCTAGAACAGCAGCAACCTCCTCTGCTAGAAGAACACCATTTGCACCAATGTTGGGTATCACTCTATGGGTGAGATATTTACTTGCAGTTCCTATTTCTTTGGTAAATGCTAAGAGGTGCCTTGGTCCCTTGCTTTTCTTAATCATTTTTTCACCATTTCCCCTGTAACCTCCTTGTAATACAAAGTGTCCTTATCAACTCTGCAATCAACTCCAATGCAGATAAGATGTTCATATTCCTGGACATGTTTTTGATGACTAGTTACTTTCATTCTGACCTTTTCCTTATCTATTTCTGATTTATCTATAATAATATCTTTTAAATTAATGAAGGCCCATGTGTTGTAAGTCTAATAGAAAGGTATTAGCAAGACAAGCCCCAAGGTTAGAAGATATATCACTTCTAATCAGTTCCATAGAATTTCTAGGGACTTTTAAAAGACTGTAAGGTCCCTTAGACTGTCTCCCTGGCTCAAAAATGTCATCGGTTGTTTCTTCACTGGAAGATGTCTGAAAAGTTTTCTGATGTAGAGGAAGCAACATGTGAAGAATCTTGTTGCTGTCTTTCAATCTGCCTGTCTAATCTATCTGTTTCAGCTGAATCTTTTTTGTATTTTTTGACAGCATCTTTGTCAATAGGTCAAAGTTGGAAACTGCCCTTTGGTCCTGTTTTCTCTCTCTGATCTTTTAAATATTCTCTCTCTTCAATGGGAATCTGAAATTTAAAAAATGTGCATGTGTTTAATAACAGATCTAGCATACATGACAAATATTAAAGAAAATATCACAATATTATTTACTAGAAAAAGAAAGAATATCAGAAGTAAATTCATATTTTTCAATTAATTTAAATATTGAAAATTGGGACATAAATTAGTTCAAATTAAAAAAAATTCAAACAAAAAACAACCATAGAAGTAATATTACCTTCTTGTTAGGAGGACAAGTGCAGACTATATGCTTTGTTTGGCAATTTTGTGTATTGCACTTTACAGCAAAATCATCACATCTTAAGACAGGCAGTTTGCAACAACATGAAGAAATATCAAATAATTTGTCCAGCTGTTCCTTAATTATTTTCACTTTGGATGCAGTAAGAGTTTTCCTGTTAATAAGTTTGGCCCTATTGAAGCAAAATACTTTCACCTTCTGCTCTATATAATATTCCCTTAACAAAGGCAATGTTGGGTTCACTGCTTGCCAAATATTGATTATTTCCTTTGTAATCGATTTGGAAATATCATCATTTGAAAATTTAGGTATTTCAAGGAAATAACTAAACTGGATAACTTGTCGTAAAGTTGGGGGTTCCGTTTTATCCCCCAAACAAGGTAGACCAGAAAATCTTTTGGAACTCTTACTGCGAGTTAAAACAGAACGTCCTTTTACAGGCATTTTTATCTGAAAAAAAGAAGAAAATAAATGAATAAGTCTAAAACAGTTTCATCTATAATATCTTCTAGTTTCATATAAAAAAATGGCTGATAATTATGGTAAGGAGTTTTGGTTTAGTGAGTGTGTGTTGGAGTTAGGATTAGGTTGCATCTAAAATTATGACTTGAAATGACATGACCATTTAAACAGACTCTCAATACTGTTTGAGTTAGGGTAAAATCATTTTTCTTTTTTTTTTACCCAATTATTTAGATTTTAGAGTGAGGGATCACTTTCCCAAATAAATGTAATGTAAAATGATCACCCAATCCATGACCATCACACTAAAAAATACTCTTAAATTTAAAATATTGGGTAAAAAAAACAACAAAAAGGATTTCTCTAGCAACATAATCGGTAATTATACACAGAAAAAAAATGGTTCATAAAAAATGCAAAAAGAAGTGTTGGATATTTTTTTAGTGTGATGGTCATGAAGTGAGTGATCATTTTACGTTAAATTTATATGGTAAAGTGATCCCTCACTCTAAAATCTAATGTTTGCATAAAATATTAAAAAAAACGGATTTCTCTCGCGACATAACCGGTAAGTTTACACCAAAAAATAAAATGGTCCGTAAAAAATGCAAAAACAAGTGATGGGTAATAACTTAAAAAGCGGCAAAAATTAGCTTAAAGTATGTCGAGTATAACATAGTATCAGCTATATTTTTTAATACAAAACTGAAACATTATGGTATTTTAATACAAACTTCATTGATACAATTTAATTTGAAAAAAAAAAAAAAATAGAAAGAACGAAACTGTATTACTTACCTAAAAATGGAAATATAATTTCTTCAGCAGAAAAAAACAAACGCATTTGAATTAATGCCAGATACACTTAAAATATGAAATTATGTAGATTAAACAAGTTTTTTTTTCTATTTCAAATAATTAAGTTTCTTGCATAAAAATACAAAATTACTAATTATTAAAATCCAACAGCGGTCAATATTTCATACAATTCATAAACAATAACAACAGCATGCATTTAAAACGGTGTAAACTTAATAATAACCAAAGAGAAAGTTCTAGAGACACTATTATAAACAAACTATATTTATTTTATTTTATCATTAAAATGAAGACATTTTTCGGTTTAATGGTGTTTTATTGATAATTAAAATTAGTCTAATTTGTTTTCTACTGAAAAATCACAAATCCTGAATTCCATGAGAGAAAAAAAAATGAAGCAATCTTTTATCGCTGTCACTTACGTAAACAGTAAAATACTGTGTTTACTAAACACTGTATATTTAATCTCCATTTTTGCCTTTACAAGTGAATATTTTTCATTATTTATAATCCTTATTTATTCTTATTTGATTTATTGAGAACAATGTAAATAATTTAGTTGACAAAATCTTTATTAAATGACATTTACACATTTTTATTTCCCCAACGGTACAGAATTTTTTGACGGTGGTAAATCTTTCACTGATCACCGAAAGGACATGAGAAATCCCTAATTTCCAACCTTTAAAGTCGTTTCCTCATTTAACGGTAACGATTTGGGAAATATATTTTGTGTTATTTATCATGCCAAACTCCAACTATCATTACCATCGCATTACCACGATTCCAAAATCGACCTGCCCTATTGCACCAGGTGTAGATATCTTTTTCTCTGTTCTTCATTCCTTATCTCACTGACCACAGAATCTCTTCTTTCCCTTAGATTACTCATGCAGAAAGGTCTAAAATTATGCATACCTAGTCCTTCTTTTGTATGTTGTACAGCACCAACAGTATCTGCGTGCTCTAAGATGTTAATAGCTTTCTCGGTCACTTCCACTTCTTTCCAGTCCTTACTTCAGGTGGATCGTCTTTAATCTCTTGGTCGTTAGAGAAATGGAGCATCATGACTTTTGACACTTTTTACTCCTCCACAATTGATGCAATAGATAACTTCAACTGTCCCTCTTTTCCAAATATTACTGAATTGGTCAACATTCTTTGTAGTCCCAACCACTTCCTTATGTACACTCCACACCATTGTTCAATCCGTTCTACTAACGTTGATGGTACTTCATACATCTGCAATGGCCACATTATCTGAGAATACAGACCAAACTGTAGACACCAACTTTTCTACTTCCCAAATAACTCGGTCTTATCAATTACCTTTAAGTAGGGGTGGGCTATAGAAACAAAATTTTTCAAATTTATGCCAAAAGTGGCTTATTACCTTCATTTATATGTAACTAGATGGGAACAAGTGATTTTTTTCAAAACGGGTCAAAATTGGAGGGTCGCAAGCCTCAAACGAGATTTGGCCGTGTCGATCCGCGAAAACGGCCCGAATTTCACCCCAAAAGACACTTAGCCACTTATTGCAAGTCTTAGGGTACATTTTTTGACCATCGATTACACAATTTTTTTCCACAACTCCCAAAAATCGATGAAAATGGCCCTAAATTCTCAATTTCTTGGATATGATACTGTAAAACTCCAGTGTATGAAGCATTGATTTGGCACAGAAGCATCTAAAATTTGCATATCAACTCATTAAGATACTTATCATTAACCAGTAAAATATCAATATAATGCTTTAAAGAGTTCATCTATCACATCATAATTCTCTAGCACAAATACTGGTTTCCGTTTCGTCAAGTCCCATGCACCAATGACATTGCACGGCAAAAATTGAATTTTCAATGTCTTCTGCTCCTCAATCCGCGAAGGATATTGCCATGTTTTCTTTCTATTGTGGTTGGGAAGTGGTTCTAGATATTCCACAATATATTCATCCATCCCAACTTTCTCCCGTGTCATACCAATGAACCACTCTCGTCCCTTCGGTGTATCCCATATGGCAACGCACGGTTCGTTCAGCTGAACATCATCCCCCTGATCAGTATCGGTGAGCACAGGTGGACACTCGCCAGATTGATGCAGCTCATTGTACATACTATCAGCATCCGGAAACGAAATTGCTTCTTCACTTGGTGTCTCATGACTGCCAGACAGAAGAATCCCCAGATTTATCTTCATATGTACTACAGGCATCGACTTCACCAGGTACAAATGAGGAAAATCTTTGCAGTCTTGAGGGTTCAGTTCTTTTCTCAGGAGGATTTCGTTCCACAAGGTTCTCTTCTTGTCCTTTTCTTCTCCCATTGACTTCAATCCCACCTCAAGCTCCTTTACTGAAGTGAATGGACCACCATGATTTTTTCAGAATTTCGTTTGCGCGATCCACCTTTTTAAGCGCTTTGGTCTTTTCTGTGAGCTTTCTTCTCGTGATTTCCTCTTGGCTCTTGAACCACTGTTTCTCCTGTTCGTCCAACAGCTTGGGAATTTACTCTCGTTTCTTTATCAATCGACACGACTTTCGACTGATAGAGAGTCATGTCATCTCTCATGCTGTTTGCTGTGAAATTTCGCTTGGAGCAAGATGCAGCACGAATAGCTATCTTATCCATATGGAATGTGTCGATAAGCCACTTACGTGCAAGAGACTTTTGATTAAAAAAGAATCTACGCTCATGGTCATCAAAATCATCAGGGTTCACATCTTTTCCCAACAGGTTGAAAAGGACACAGTGTTCTCGTTTCCACTTGATCATGTTCACACGTCTGGAACCTTTCGCTTTGTAGACGTTCGTGTCGTAGACTTTTAGCAATCGATCAAATTTATGTTTGATCCCAGGTATCGTTACATAATGAACATCACTTCCAAAGGCTTTCTGCCACAATTGTAGGAGCCGCAAAGAGAACTGATGAACATGGTTTTTCTGTGTTATGGTACTGTATTTGGCAGCATGATGTTGTATAGCTTGAACACACTCAGCCTCAGTCGGAAGAGAATCAAGCAGAAGAAAAGTCCAATCATCATAACTGTAATTCTCATCAATCTGCCCTGCTGCACCAGCCATGTTCACTGCATTTACTAACTGAAAAAGAAAGCATAGTGCAATGAATCATTTCACAATTAGTGCAATGTAGTGTCATCAAGTCCATTTAAAGAAGACAATGAATTGCTATTAAAAGGAAACATTTCCTTATATGGTAATTTTCATTAAAACTCAGTTTTGGCCCTTTTTCTCTTATTTTTGACCACTTTTTGTCATTTTTAACACTTAAGAACACCAAAAAAGAATGGGAGAAGATAGCAGGGTGCCCATTTCAGTTTTTCCCAACTGCTAGGAGCCATACAGAGTTGTCTTATAGACTAGGGGAGATGATAATAGCTGTTTTTTCGGACAAAAACCACCATTTTGGCCAATTTTGGCTTATTTTGTGGCAATTTTGGACCCTGAGATACCCTAAGAAGCCCTATACTTGTAGGACAGTATATGAGAATGACACATTCTGGTATATAAAGGCATTTCTGGTCAAAAAATGTACCCTAAGACTTGCAATAAGTGGCTAAGTGTCTTTTGGGGTGAAATTCGGGCCGTTTTCGCGGATCGACACGGCCAAATCTCGTTTGAGGCTTGCGACCCTCCAATTTTGACCCGTTTTGAAAAAAATCACTTGTTTCCATCTAGTTACATATAAATGAAGGTAATAAGCCACTTTTGGCATAAATTTGAAAAATTTTGTTTCTATAGCCCACCCCTACTTTAAGCCTTCATCTGTCTGCTGCTGTATTTCCACTGTATTTCCGCTGTATTTCCGCTCCTTAACTTCTGTCGCTTAATGTCTCTCTACCCAAGCTTTTTACTGGTTTCTCTTTTACTGTGGGGATCACTCCCCCCTCCGATCATATACCTTATTTCTTTTTGTTTACCTTTCTTATAGATTACACTTCTTGATTTTTTAGCCTTAAATCTCATCCTTGACCGCTCAATAAGCTGTTCTAGTTGGTCTAATACTTCTTCTATTCCTTCTGTGCTCTTCGACTTTATGGCAACATCTTCCATGCTCATAGTGGGGTTTTAACAAGCATATTCTCATAATTTGTTGATCTCAACAACATTTCCATCACAAGTACGAACAAGATCACTGATATTGTAGATCCTGTTACAATCCCAACCTCCAACCATTGCCAGTCTGTTGTGTAGTTACATGTCGTAAAACGCATCTTGAATTTATCGTAGTATTTCATGATTATACTCTGGAATCCAAAAGAACTCCATCGTGTTTCAAATCATCTCATGTGGGACTGAGCCATATGCATTAAAAAGATCTAGCAATACAATTACAACATCCTCTTTCTGCTCTTGCTCTCTGTGAACAAGCCCTTAGCAAACTTGTATGGGTTCTTTACTGTTTGTTTCCTGCACTGTTCTCTTTTCCTTCTTCCTTTCGTTCTCCTGATTTTCCTCATTTCATCCTTAAGCCTTCTCTTTAAATCTTCATTAAGTTGCTCCAGTCCGACTTTTTCTTCTTCATCTGCTTTTCTCCTTCATCTACTTCTTAATGTCCTTTTCTCTTTCTTTATCCCTGCGATTTTTATTTCCCTCCTTGATGGTTGAATAGCTTTCCTTTGTTTTGGCAATTCTTTCTCGTCAACTCCAAACTTTTCTCTTCCTTGTTCATAGATGATTTCTCCTAATTTCTCCAGCTTTACCTCAGTTCTTCCTTTACAGCGCAATGCCATTTTGCCACTTCTACATCAACGGTTTTGTAGCTCATTACTCTTTGGCCAATTTATCTTAGCTTTCTTGTCTGAATGTTTCTGTTCTTGCTTTTCTGTCTCAACTGTAAACTGTTCCCCACTGGTGTGTCTCCTGGGGATTCTGGCTACATGTCTCATGGTCGTTTGACCTGCGTTGCTGAGATACTTTCTTTTTGCACTTTTTTCCTTGATAGCCATATTAAATTTATTGCTGCAACACTTCAGTTTCCGTTTTTCGTAATCCTTTTCCCGTTCTTGGTAATTTTCCATGTTATCAGTCATTGTGGATCTGTTATTGTCCCTTTGTTCCCAATGGCCTGTCTAATTGTCTTTAATTAATAGTAAATATTAATAATAAAAACAATTCAATGTGTATTTATCAAAGTTTCATCGGGAGGGAGGGGAAAGACACAGGATTTTGTCTGATAGTTTTATTACATAGAGCTAATTGTAATGGCGGGAGTCGACCGACCCCCCCCCCCCCATTTTTAGGTCAAAGCTGCAGGTCACATGGTTTACTTTGGCGCTAAAACGAATTGTGACCTTTTTTTTCTTTTCTTTCTTTTCAATTGTAGAATAGGGGCCCTTGAAGAAAAACCTCACCGATGTCACTTGGCGCTACCAGATCAGGCTGTCTGAAGTTATTGATTCCCTAACTCAAAATGCACCAAACATTTGTTTTATTGTTTATTTTTTCCTTTGCAAAACTCAACCATGTTCTGCAAAATCCAAAACAAAAAACAATTTTCCTCCCTCCCCTTCTTCCCTTCCCCCCCCCCCCCCACTTCTTCCCCCTTTCACTCAACCAAACACCATGAATGAATGCTTGAACATATAAAGAACTTTAAGCGTGGAAACCTTTGCCAAAATGACCAGATTCGGCATTGAATGACCAGAAAGGGGGTCGATATAACATTTGAAGATATAAAGAACTTGAAGCATAAAAACCTTCACCAAAATGACAATTCAAAATACCAAAGCTCTTAACTAATGACTATAAATGACCCACTGACTTAAGACTCAAATGAAGGATATTTCCTTCTACATTCATGGCATGAAATGACCCTTAGGGTTTATATGCCATTAAGCAATATCTTACCTACCTTCTATCTACCTGGATGAGTTTTTTTTTGTGTTTTAACTTATTTTAAAGCATTTTGTACTTGGATTCAAGTAGCCCTCTGCAGGAGTAAACTTCAAATTAGAAGCAGAGCACAGCTTTTCTAAGCTAATGTTTAACAATGGATAAATTAATGGTTAATCACCACCATCTATATATTAACACTTACCGCTCTTCCGTCTTCATATGTACGTCAAATATTATCATGCTTGTCAATTTCAGATGGATTTAGCATTAATCACCACGAATCTCAGGATTCTACTTTTGTCTAATTCACCAGAGAAAGAAAAAATGAATCTCCCCTCTTACAGAGCAACCAGGAGCATCTGACAGAAGGCTTCATTATTAATGATTTTTTATTTAGCAAACTATGAATTAATTTTGTAAATATTATTTTAAAAGATAATTGAAATATTATGCTATCGTTTGGTTTTATCCTGACCAGCACCTCAAAAGTCGTTCCACCGTAACAGGTTTCTTAGCCGGAATAAATATTTTCAGGAAAAACTAAACAAATAAAATATCTTCATGCTAATAATATAGGGAAAACTAATGAAAAAAAATAATAGGTTAATCCGAATCAAACAGACATATGTCAGACAGATTGCTATTTGGGTTTGACTTTTAAAATAGGACTGACTTTATTTTATAGATAATAAGGGTGTCTATTTATTTCTGTGATGTCTGTGTGCAGAGACTGAGGGAGGGAAGAAAAAGTAACTCGCACGTTTATACACATTCCATGACCTGTCTTAAAAAACAAAAAAATATGCACCAAACAAATTCTTTGTTAATTCCAGGCAATTTTTTTCCTTTCCAATTTGTTATTTTATCTATTTCCTTTATGTGCTTGTTCAGTTTCTGTATCGATACATTAACTCTTATCGACGGATAAAATAAAACAAAGCCTCTTAAATTGTGGAAAATAATTTTGTATATTCCAACATCTCTCTCTCCCACCGTCATACCAAAATCTACTTACTTCCACCGTACAAACCACTCGCACACAATGAATCAAAGAAAAATTGAGAAAAAAAGAGCCTTCAATGAAACATAAAAGAAAAGGAATTCCTAATCGTTTACTGAAAAAGAATAATAATATTGATTGGGAATGGGAGGAAAAAAACCGTTTAGGTCGATTTTATTTGTTCCCATTTCATTCAGAAAGCAGTTAGTAACCTTTTTTCTTTTCTTTTTCACGCATCTGCCAATCATATCCCATACCATTTTTCCAAACCTACCATCATCTTCGGCAAGATGAACAAGAGCGACAACCACAACATACTAATGTCTTTGTTCTGAAAGTAATGATTGATTTCAGAAATGAACATTTATTCTTAAACCTTGTAAACACTTAGTCTGTTAAAATGAGTGAAAGTTTGATCCGGGAATATTTTTTGCCATCGATGAACAAGATAATTTGTCCCATTGATAAGAAAATTTCAAATGATATTAAGTAGATTGTATTTTTTCTGTAATCGCCATAAATGCTTACCGTAGATGATAGTTGTTTTATCTGCTTTCTTTTAAACTGAAAAATTTTATTTTACGATATTAGGATAGGTAAGTTTATACATTGCCAGGACTTTGACAAAATTTTCCAGTAATGAGGCCCAAATTAGGGAGCTTTGAGGTGTGTGGAATCATCTAGTTACTCCCAGGTCCAATCAGACCCTGAGTGGTTGTACCTGTCAGGGTCCCATCAGTGGGTGAAGTGGAATCTGTTCTTTACACCATAAATATGAATTTGATATTAAATTTTTCATTACCAAAATGACTTGATTCTGCATCAAATAACCTGAAAGAGTTAATATGACATAAATCAAACAATTTTTGATGTTTTCTTAGAAACTAATGTACACAGATGAGAAAAAAGATAGGGATTAGATGTAAGCTGTTTCATTATCATGTTTCCTGACCTTTCACTCTCCAATTTTGTTTCTTCTAACTTTCATGTTATAAAACTGATTGGAACTGATTTAGTTGAAGCAGTAACAATAACATCTTACAAATGTGAACAGTGTTCATGAAAAATCAAAGTGGACTAGTTACTGGACCAACTTCTGAAAACTTTAGTTGAACAATGTTTCACTAAGTATATTTACTTGCTTCCCATCGAAGCAAGGTTAGATACGAGGCCTGTTTAAAAAGTATCCAACCTTTATTTTTTCCTTGCGAAATAGAGACGATAGACGGCACCACTCTACACAGTGAAGGAAGACACCTACATGTGCATGTGTGAATTTTATCACCACCTTCCTGCGCGTTAGTCGCTGAGTGAGGTGCTACACAACGTGTTCGTCAGATTACCAATTCTCAAGATGACTGAACATGTTGAGCAAAGGTACTGCATCAAATTTTGTCAAAAGCTTGATTCTCAAAGCAAAACAATTTGTAAGATTCAGCAGGTGTTTGGAGAAGATGCGATGAGTGTAACACAAATTCCGCACATGCAATTTTGCGTGATGATTTGAACATGCACAGAATGGCTGCAAAATTTGTGCCCAAGTTGTTGTTGCAGGAACAAAAGGACCTCCGTTTTCAAGTTGCACAGGACCTTCTGGAAACCGCCAACACTGATCCTGGGTTTCTGAACACCATGATAATTGGAGAGGAGTCATGGGTGTACGGGTACGACCCAGAAACAAAATGACAGTCATCGCAAGGGAAGCATCCTGAGTCTCCAAGGTCAAAAAAAGGGCATCACGAATACGCACCGGAAGGACAAACGGTGACAATGGAGTACTATCAAGATGTTCTCCACTGTCTCCGTGATGCAGTTCGGCGCAAGAGACCAGACATGTGAATGGTGAAAAACTGGCAACTGCATCACGACAATGCCCCCGCACATTCATCCCAATTGATCCAACATTTTTTGGCCAAACATTCCAGTCATTCATTCTTTGCAACTTCTGGTTGTTTCGAAAATTGAAGACGCCACTGAAAGGTTCCTGTTTTGAGACGACAGAAGAGATAATGCGGAACGCGACCGCGGAGATGGACACTATTCCAAAAGAAGACTTGGATAAATCAGTGAGCTAAGTGTGTGCAAGCATAAGGGGCCTACTTTGAAGGGGGTTAGGGTTCCAACCGGGTATTTGAAATATTTTTTCTGGCCTAAGGTCGAATACCTTTTAGACAGGCCTCGCCAAAGGGAAATTCTGGATAATTAAAAATAGCCTGGATTGGATCCGTCAGCATTTCATGGTAGGCAAATGACCAGCAATAAACTACCCCCCCCCTCTTCACTGGAGTTACCCCCTTTATTCTGTTATCCTCTTTACTCCTGATTTTCTCTGAATAGATTCATTAATTTTCACAAAATGCTGAAAAATCACTGAGCAGTTGACAACTGATTTTTTTTCTAAGTCAATTTTATTACAAAAGTTTTAGCTAAGAAAATCTTTTGAAGAGAAATGTTAAGCTTTTGCCCCCCCCCACACACACACACCCACACACATACACATACACATGTGGTCCCCCCCCCCCCCCCAATGTCATTGTTTGCAAATATCTAAAATAAAAATGTAATTTATTATCGTTTCCTCAAAATTCATCAGGGGTTAGGCTTGATTGTTAATTATATGAAACAAGTACTGGTAACCCTAAGAAAACTGAAAACTGCCCTATAGGCAACAGCTGCACTTTTTCTTTTTCATGAATATCTAAAAAAGAGTAGTCATTAAATTTTACTCAAAAATTGTGAATAATAAATCAATAAATATGAAGGTCAAATATAAAATTTATAACTGCTAATGAGACCTCCATGGAAATTTCATGGCTGCTTTCTTCATTGAAATTCCAAAGACTTGAAAATATAAGAATTTTTTAATGAACTTCATTTTAAATAGTTATTTCTAACTGTATTTTTCAATAAAAACAACATTAGTTAAATTTGTAGGGCTGTATTATTGTGGTGTTGCTTTTACACATTTTTCTTTAACAGATTTTCTTAGCTAAAACTTTTGTAATTAGATTAACTTAAAAAAAACTCATCATCTGCTTTTGTACATATACAAATAAGGTTGTATCAATACTATTACTTTGTTTTGAATTCGAAACTGCACCATTATTGAAACCTGAAAAATCTATTTACCCTGTGTGTGCTTGTTTCATTTTCAAAAATGCAAAACTTCAATTACATCCAGCGCACTACCAACAATACACTCTTCAGAAATATTGAAACGCAAGATAATACTTTCACAATTATCTAAAGCTAAATGGAACTGAAGAAAACATGAATTTTGCAAATTCTAAAAAAAAAAAATTATTAAAGTTACCTTTTTACCTTCGTTCACTCATTTTTCGGATTTCCAAGAAGGCAATTTTGCATGCTCTACTATAAATCCATCTCCACCTTTTAAAATTTGTTTATTTTTAAATTTGAAAGAAAGATAGGTGGTGGATGTTTGTGTTGTGCATGAATCCTACACCGGATCAATGTGCTCAGTTTACAGGAAGTTTACTCGACCATCATTTTTTTGTTTTCTTTGTTTTTTAATTGAAACCCCTATTTTTTATATTCCTTTGACATAATGAAATCAGATCTTGTTAATGTAATACCCACCTCTCTTTCATTCATGGTGTCCATTATTCAGCCCCTCCCCTCTCCCTGAGGATTTACCTACATTTTCTATTGCTTTTTTAGGTCCTTCCTTTGGGTTAAGCTTCTTAAATCCTCTTGTAGGCATCTAAAGACTGCATTTTACATAGAAGCATTTAAAGATTGGAAGGAGAATGTGATTCAAGCATTTTTGCTGGCATTTTAGGTGATTTATTTACTTAGTTGTAGGTGCTCTCAATGTTTGGATTTATAGCTGAGACTAAAACGATTCCTTTTTATTTATTCTTAATCTGTTAAAATGTCTAGTTTTTATCTAGGTTAATTTATTCAGAACTAGCAGGGCTACTCGGTGTTGCCTGGGGCCATAAAAAAAAATACTAGAAGAGATGAAAGATTTGGTGTAACATCTTTATATTAAAACCGCTATCTACTTCTCTCAATCTTTCTCGCTTTCCCCCTTCCCCGTTTTTCCACACTCCTCTCCACGGCTGACAAAGAAACGAACAAATTTAAGCACCCTTATCACAGATTTCGTGTCTGTTCTATACAATTTTTTTCTTCTCCATATGCGTCCGAAAGCTGGGCAATTCAAAAAATGTTAACTTCACGGGATCTGTCAAGTATCTCTGGAGCCTTTTTGCAGACATACAAACATACACACACACATATAGACATCTCTCTTTTATATAATAGATAACATTGGAAATGGGTGAGAAACGCCCCCCCCCCCCCCCCCCGACGGAAACTGGCCTAGTTGACCCCCAAAAAATGAATGATCTTTTTTTATTTTAGATATTATTCACCAGGGCAACGCTGATGAAGAATATGCCAACTTTGTGAGTGTTTGTTTTGTAGTTTTTGACTTTTAGCTGAACATACACACATAAAACTGCCAAGTATATAATACACTAGCAGGGCTACCTGGCGTTGCCCGGGGCCTATAAAAAAAATATGAGGGTAAAAAGTGTGACATATTTCTATTTAAAACTTTTATTTCTCTACATCTCTCTATCCGTCGTTCTATCTTTCTCACTTTGCCCGTCACTCATTTTCCTCCTCCCGCTCCCAAACCCCTCTTTATCCTCCACCCAACTCATTCCGCTCTCTTGTTTTAATAATAAAAATAATAATAATGTAAGTCATTTATCGGAGCTGTCAATTTTAAAGTTATTGCTCCCGGGCAACGCTGAGTTTCTCCCCCCCCCCCCCTCCCTTAAAAATATAATGACGTCTATATTTGTTTTTATGTATTCCCTGGCAACACCAAGTTGCTTATCCCCCCCCCCTCCCTTCATGAAATCTATATTTGTTTTAGTGTATTCCCGGGCAACACTTCTTCATCATATACAACTGACAGTGTAATAAATTATTCTTACACACACCTACTCTATTTAGCGTATTGAACACATATATATCTCTTACTATTATATTATTACAACCACCTGCTCTAACTAGAGTATTGAGCATTATTTGATTCAACATATACCACTTACTAAAAGTAATACTGTATTATGAAAAAAATGAATGAAAAGAAAAAAAGTAAAGTAAATGGAAAAAAATCAACAAAAATGTTAATGAAAATAAGTGAATGAATGAAAAGAAGAAACTTTAATTTACAAAAATGAATGACAGAAAATGAGTGAGAAAGTTAAAGGAAAAAATCGTAAGCACATATCTGCTGCAGTTTCTTACTTTTAGACTGAAACACATACATGCACAGATTTACACTTACCAATAGGGGTGGGATATAATGGGTGAAAATTTCAGATTCATGCGAGTAGTATTTTTTTGTGTTCATTTATACATAAGTAACACTAAACAATCAAGCATTTTGAAAATTTTGCAAAATTCAGAAGGTGCAGGCTAAAAATAGCCGTTAGGACTCCACGGGACTCAAAATCCATAATTTTTCAGTGAAAAAGTGGTTTCATGCGACATTGCAGGTCCTAAAACATCCTCAAAAGCTATGAATGGATATAGATGGTTAAATCTGATATAGTACTGTAATTTAGGACCATTTTATTACCAAATGTAATACTGTATAATTACTATTATGACTCCCGGGCAATACCGAGTACTTTTTCTTGTATAAAATAGTATAACAAAATAAAGTGATGTTGTTCTCCCGGGCAACGCAGCGTTTAAACATATCTGCTCTATCCATGATATTGAGTACTTTTTGATTGCTATATACCACTTACCAAATGTAATACTGTAATATTAATATTATGACTCCCGGGCAAGACAGTGCACCTTTTCTTGTATATAATAGTATAACAAACTGATGTTTTTCCCGGGTAACGCAGCATATAAACATAGCTGTTCTATCAAGGATATTGATCACTTTGGATTGACTAACTTATACCACTTACCAGATATAATGGTGTATTATTATTATTATTATTATTACTATTACTACTACTGAAACCACCCAAAGGTATATTTGTTTTATTAGATATTAAGTCTTCAAATACTATACACATGTAGCATATACCGTTTTTAAAATCAAGGAGGCCTACAGAGCACTACTAAAACCACCCTTTCTGAGTTTCTTGCCACACCCCTCCCTTCTGAAGAGAACGTTAAGAAACTATGAATAAAATCTAGAGTTAGAATCTATTCATTTTGAATAAAAATTGCAGTCATGAGAAAGGGTCTGCGTTTTTTTTTCAAAATTAGTACATAATAACATTGGAAATCTCTTCCCTGGTTGCCTGGGGCAAAAGCCGTCTCTTCCCCGGTGGCCCCATCATCCTGGTCCCCCCTTCCCTCACCTCACTGTCTTCCTGCTTGTCCGTTCATCCATGCCCCCTCACCCCCTCTTCTCACCCTTTCTAAATATCCCCCTTCATCCCGCCCCTCCCAGTGGCCCGCTCCCTCGCCCCACTGTCTTCCCGCTCGCTCCCTCATTCCCCCCTTAGGCAAAAGTGCAACAATCTCGCTTTTTAGTTTTGTCCGGGGCAAAAGCGATGTATATTTAGGTCACCGTTAAAAAATAAATAAAAAATTCTGAGACGCGACTAAGATCGAGACATAAACCTCTAAGTCTTGAACCTTCGTTGATACCCACAGGACCATGAAAGTGAGTATAAAATCTCTCGAAAAATAGGTCACTTAAACGAAGTCTGAAGCTGGTATGCATTTTATGTACACATGAGTAGATCGTACTATCCGCCAGAAGGCGACCAAATTTAGAGACATCCGTCATGTTTTGGATCCTTTCTATATGAAGAAATCAATATTCTTTTTCTCTCCAATTTTTGAATATTATGCGCCGAAAGCTGAAGGATTTAGAAAATGTCAACTTTATGGTTGTTGTCGAGTATTTTGGGAGCCTTTTCCAGACATACAAACATACAGACATTTCCCTTCATATAATAGATGGCTATATAGCAGGGATACCCGGCGTTGCCCGGGGCCATTAAAAACAAAATAGAAGTTAAATAGCATGTGTAACATCGTTATATTAAAACTTATATCTCTCCCTCTCTCTCTCTCTATAACCGTCTATTTATCTTTCTCTCTTTCTCTTTTAATACTGTAATGTTTGTAGGGAGGCCTTCACAGAACTGCCTTAAGTATCGTTAAAATCAAAGCATGAAGAGAAATGATGCTGATAATGATTATTGATCCTGGATAATGCTGAGTAGAACATTAGTTCTACTCAGCATTATCCAGGATCAATAATCATTATCAGCATCATTTCTCTTCATGCTTTGATTTTAACGGTAATTTCTAATTTCTTGTCCCCCACATTTCACAATAATAGGAAGATAAATGATGTTGAAAAAGAGAGTAGATTTAAAATATAACAGTTACCAAAAATGATACTGTAATATTACAATTTTTGATCATGGACAGCACTGAGTAGAACAAATAGTCTTGGTCAATTCTTAATTTTCTGCCCTCCCTCTTCACTTCAACCTATGTTGATGAAGTCGATAGTTCAAAGAGAGTTTATATATGCCAGTTAACAAAATTAATACTGAAATGGTACAATTATTGATCCCAGACAATGCCGAGAAGAACAAATGGTCATGGTCAATTTTTAATTTCTTCTCTCCCCTCCATTTGAACATGATGTTGATGAATTTAATAGTCCGAATAGATTTACTATATATCCCTTACCAAAAGTAATCTAACAATTTTGGATCTCGAACAACGTCTAGTAGAACATATACTAAATTACTAATTTCTTGTTTCCACCCCATTTAACAATAATATGAAGATAAAGGATATCAAGCACTTTGGATTATGGCTCTCGGGTGTATACACCATTCTAAAGAGAGAAGTTCTTTATGGTAAGCAACATTTCATTTAATCACACCTGCTCTATCTAGGATATTGAGTACTGTTATGAGCACTTTGGGTTACTACCTGCTCTATCCAGGATATTAATATGAATGAAAAAAATAAACGAAAAAATTGAATAAGAAAACATGAATGTAATATGAATGAAAAAAAAGAAGAATTTAAAAATATGAATGAAAAAGTGAATGAAAGATATTTACTGAAAAATAATGAAAATAAGTAAATGAAAAAGATGAATAAAAAGGAAATGAATGCTTAGAGTTGAAGGAAAAAAAATGAATGGAAAATGAATACACAAAATGAATTAAAAAAAAACAAAAAACGAACATCCGGCCTAAAATATAATGTAGGATTTTTCTTTTAATTAACACCAGTTTGCATTTTCTGACATCAGATAGGGCGGCCATGACCAAGTGGATATCGTTCATATTGCCATTAAGCAAATTAGTAAAAACAAACATCAGGCCTAAAATATAATGTAGGATTTTTCTTTTGATTAACATCGGTTTGCAATTTCTGCTGTCAGAGCGGCCATGTCCAAGTGGATATCATCTATTTTACCATTAAACAAATATAAAATATGTACTCAAACAGTATACGCATATCACATTGTTTTTGGACTGAATGAGTTTGAAATAAAAATGCAAACTCATTTCCAGTTTAGTAATGTGTTCATTTATTTAGAGCCCCTGTCATATAAAAGAACTCGTATTATGTTTAGTCTGTGCTCCTAAAGTAAAATCATTAATTTACTAATGCGTCCCTGTTGTATCAAAGAACCCATATGGTTCATTTGTGCCCCTAAACCAAAATCATATTCATTTATGTAGCGCCCCTATCATATAAAAGAACTCATATTAATGCGTCTGTGTCATATGAAAGAACTCATATGGTTTATTTGTGCCTCTGAATGAACATCATGTTTATTTATGTAGTGCACCTGTCATTTGAAAGAACTCATATTATGTGTATGCTCCTAAAACTAATGCATCCCTGTTGTATCAAAGAATCCACCTTGTCTTCCCAAATCGTCACCAAGAAGAAGAAATAATAATATAATTGAAGCCAATTCACTAATGGGCAGTCGCGAGTAGTGGCAAGCAGAATTTTCTCTAATATTTTAACCGAATTTTAATGGCAGCCCAACTTTGCAGGATACAATTTAGAATGCAAAGAACAAACAAACCTCTTTTACGGACAGAATATTTTGACATGAGTATCATTGGTCAAATGGATACAATTTCAGCCTATGAAATCAGATCTCTCTGAGGAATGCAGAAGACACAGGAATTTTTATAAATGAACTGGACTATTGAAAATAAATGAACTTGTGTTGCATATTCTGACATGTGGATCAGTTGTTAAGTCCCAACAACTTGAAAACTTTTTTGTGTCTGAAAAATCTAATTTATCTCTATTGGAACAATCACAAATATTTATTGCATAAACAGGTCTGAAATTTGTATATATATTTTTTTTAATTTTCTTATTTCTGTGTTCGTTAGCATAGGGACGAGGCATTCTTCCAAATGCCAGACCATCACATGCTATTTAGAGGCTCCAACCGAGTGCGCTTTTAAGGATTCTGGCCGTTCCCTTAAGTGCAATTATTTGGATTTCTTTTTCACTTGGTTTTCCAGGAATACTTTCCAGATACTTTTTGAAATTTTTCTTCATGAGGCCTTTAGCTCCTATTATAACTGGAATAATGTTGATGTTTTGTAGGTTCCAGTTTCTCTTCATCTCATACATTAGGCCTTGGTATTTTGTCACCATCTCCCTTTCTGCTCTGTTTAAGCCACTGTCATTTGGAACACTCAGTGTTGCCTCTCTTTCTGCCTTATTTAATATGACTGTCTGGTTTGACTGCTGCATTTTCCAGGTAGGTAGATGTAGGAACCACATAATCATAATGTATAGTATACTTATCGTTTCCCATAGTCCTCTCCGGTAGATGTTCCCAGGACTTAGTGCTACATTGGATGTTTAGATTTTTACAGATGTTCCAGTGTATGTATTTGCATACACCATCATGGCGCATTGTGTAGCTTCCATTTGCTAACATAATTTTGCAGCTGGATATCAAGTGATTCACACTCTCCAGTTCTGTGTGGCAAAATCTGCACTTGCTATCTTTTTAAATGCATTAGTCATAAGACCTTGGTCTTGGGCCGCCATTATAAGCCATATGTGTGTGTCCGTGTGTGTGCGTATAAATACAATAACACACTTATAGAAGGAAGATAATCACTAAAAGCTTTTTGTGAGTTATCTCCATTTATTAAAGTTTAATATTTTATTAAAAAATCGCTATAAAATTAAATTTTAATAATAATTTACTAAAATCAAATTAACACACTAAATAATTTAAAAGTAAGCATATATATATATATATATATATAACAGTTATAAAGAAATGTAACAAGAATCATTTCATTATTTAAAAGAATTTTGTTTTGTTTCATTTGCTGCGGGTCACGTTGACATTTTCCGTGATATGAAATAATACAAAATTACCTGTCACTTATAAAAAAAAAAAATAATAAATAAATGAATAATAATTAATAAATAAATAATAGATAATGTAAAAAAGAATTAATAACAGACTTAGTATATAAACTAGCAGTAACCCCCCCCCCCCAAAAAAAAAAATTAAATAAATGTAACAAGAACCATTTCATCACTTAAATAAAATTAAAAAGATTATTTTATTTTATTCCATCTGATGCAGGCCACATTGATATTTACTGTGTTATAACCAAAAGAACATTACTGGTCCACACGGATTTCATGAGATTTGAAACACCTACCATTTGATAAAGGGGTCTTTCCTCGAAAAATATACTGTGGAAAAAGGTCAAATCCATTAGTTCATTGTGTAAATGTTTTGACTACTCAACTTCATTTTTAAGAGATAATTTACATGAAAACACCTGGTTTAAACTTACTGATGATGTCACTGGGTTGGGAGAACAGATACTACACTTTGATTGTAACTAGGCATTTTTAAATGAATGAAAAAAATACCATGATTTAATTGATATATCTTTTAATGAGGTGGATAGTGTAGTATCGGTTCTGCTGTTATAAGACCGTCCTTCCAAGAATTACCTCCTCCTTTGTAAGAGGGGGGGGATCTTCCCAGGTATTACATCCTCCTCTGGAGAGGGTGTAATGTATTATCTGTTCTGTTGTCATGAGACTATCATATCAAGGACTACCTTCTCCTTTTACTGGGAGATACTCCCAAGTATTACCTTCTTTTTTGGTGTGTGTATATGTGAGTATCTGTTCTCTTACGATACCATCCTATCAGGCATTACTTCCTCCTTTTGGGGCCAGTGTAGAATATGTCCGTGTGTTCATCATTATACTATCTCCCCAGGCATTACCAACTCCTTTTTTTGGAGGGATGAATCCCAGGCTTTACTGTCCTCCTTAGTGAAGGATGGAGGCAGTGTAGTATACTTTAATTTGTCATGAAACATTCCTCCCAGGTATTACTTCCTTTTGGGAGAAGGCAGTATAGTGTATGTTCGTTCCTCATGATAGCATCCTCACAAGATTACCATTTCTTTTGTTTTGGGTGGGTGGAGTGGGGTAGGCGGATAATGTACTATCGGTTGTTGTCATATCATCCTCCCAGGCATTACTCCTTTTTTTGATAGAGGCAAGTAGTGTAGTATTGTTCGTTGGTCATGATACCATCCCCTCGGTCATGATACCATCCCCTCGGTCATTATCTCCTTTTTTGGGGATCAGTGTAGTATATGTAGCAACACACATGAAAAAATTTAAATTGATTAAAATATCTCAATAATGACATATATAGAAAGAGCTTGATGATCTAAGAAAGAATCTTTTTAAATTTTTTAAATCTGACTAAAAATAAGGAAGTTATGACTATTTTTGTGCCTCACACGATTGGATATTTTCCCCTCTTTAAGACCATATGCGTTACGTCACATTTTTTACACTAATTTTTCAGTAAAAATGTTATATCTTTGTTAAAATACAAGATTAAGCAATGAAATTTACCATATAAATGTATTTGTGTACAAGGAATCAGAATGTGCCACTGAAAATCTCCAGAAATTAATGCTTTCCAAGTAATCTGCACTAAGTGCACATAAATATGCTGCAATACCTTAAAAATACCATGTATCCATTAAAAGAAAGAAGTTAGAAAACTCAAAGTTGAATTGTAATACATTTTATGTACAAGAAACTAAAATCTAATACTAGGACTGTTTAAAAATGAATATATTGCAAGATTTCTTTGGCATTATTGTAGATTAACACCTTCTGCTACCTCACCCCCTTACCTCCCCAAAATATGAGATTCTACTTTTTTTATTTAGACAATTACATGTTAACACCCTGAAAAACTTGGCAGAAAGAAAGAAAGAAAGAAAAACAATTAATTTAGAATTTAGAGTGGGGATCAGTTTCACATAAAATAATCCCCCATTTCAAGGCCATTCTAGCGTTTTAGGACAGTTAATTATTTTTTCTATGGGAGATAAATCCTGTGCGTTTTTCTTGTTTTTTTCTTTCTTTTTTTTAGACGATTATGAGGGTCTTTGTGGGAGGAGGGGGGGGACTTACCACTTGAACTTCAGGTTAGTGGTAGGGCTAGGGGCAATTAAGTGTGAACACCCTGAAAACTTAGCAGAAAGAAAAAAAACCCAATTCATTTAGAATTTCGAGTGGGGGATTAGTTTCACATATATTTAATGTAGAATAATTCACCATTTCCGGGCCATTCTAGCGTTTTAGGGCATTAATCAATTTTTTTCTATGGCAAATAAATCCTGTGCGGTTTTTTTTATGGGGGTCTGCTTTAAAAAAAATTTTTTTTTAGATGATTGTTTGGTTTTAATGGGCTTTTTTGTAGGATTAGGGCTTCCTACTCGGATTTAGGGTTATTGATAGGGTTAAGGAAGGGGTTTTGTTTTGGATGGAGGTTGCCATTCGGACTTAGTGTTAGGGTTAAGGGAGTTTTTTAGGGGGTGGCTTGCCACTCATATTTAAGGTTAATGGTACGATACGTTCAAGGCATTTTTAGAAGGTGGGCTTGTTAGTCGTACCTAGAGTTAATGGTAGAGTAATTATTTATTTTATAAATTTCACTAAAAGGCAAGAATGGCCGGGAAATCGGAGATCATTTTACATTAAATTTATATGCGAAACTGATCCCCCACTCTAAATTATAAATTATTTTTTGTTTTGTTTTTTCTTTTTTTCGCCAAGACTTTAAGGGTGTTTACACGTAATCGCCTAAAAAAGTAGAATCTTAATTTTTTTTTTAAATTGGCAACTAGAACATCATTACTACTAGAAGTTCGAAAGTTGAGTGAAAACCAGTATTTTTTAAAGTATTTTTTATAAAAGAATCAAATAGGATTAACTTTTTTAAGCACAAAAATATTTTTGTCTTTTTACAAAGCTTTACAAGACTAGTTATCTGCTGCTGATGTTATATCAGCAATACTAGCAGCCATTGTTGACTTTCGCTCAAAAAATGGACACTATTTTTTCGGATAAGGTAATTTAAAATTACTACTACGGAAAGACAAAACAACATACAATTATAATTTTAATGCATAAAAAAAGATAAAAGATTAATTTATTTACTAGTTGGGTACGAAAAATGTAACAACATTTTTTATATTCATATTTTAAAATTTTTCAAATTCGTTCTAGAATGAAAATAAACAAAAATCGCCTCGTGTTTATAACTGCTATTACTGCAACTATTCTATAAATAGAAAACGCCTTTTTTTTACGGATAGGGTCATGAAATATCAGGACTACCAAAAGATAACATTAATTATAATTGTATATATGTATATACAATTATAATTTTAATGCATAAAAAAGTAAAATGATTGATTCACTTACTAATTGGGCGACAAAAATATATTTTGCAAAAATGTTCGACCGACGGCGAGTTGAAGTCTTATTTTTAAAATTTCAAAAAAATGAATGAGCCGAATTACTTCGTACACCGACAAACATTAAAAGTGATACTTTACCTGATTAGTCTCCAAATTTTAGGACGAAATTCCACATACAGCAATGGTACGAGACTTTTAAACGAAGGGGGGGGGGGGTTAAAAAAAATTGACGTAAATTGCTGAAAATAGCGTTAACATTTTTTTGCCTTTATTTGCTCAAAACTCTTAAAAATATATAATGTATATTATTATTCATGAATGTACCTGAAAGGATATTCATTTCCTAACAAAATGATGCTTTAGTTTTTAAGATATGACTATTTTAATAGAACTACCCTCAAATCTGCGATTATCCAAACAGTTTTCTGGTCGATGTGTATTGCTAGTATATGTGCATTCACCATGATACCATCCTCTGAGGCAGCATATATTTGCTAGTATATATATATGTAATCTTTTCCTCTACAGGTTCACTCTTTTTCAATCTTTCCTATTCCCTACTCTCCTTCATGGACACATCTAGTTATGTACCATGACCCATATTCTTCGCCCTTTATTTAAAAAATTCATTTTACTTTTGCCCTTTTTTCTCCCCCACTCCTTGTTGACTCCCTATATTTCAACTGATCTACCCTATCTCCTCTTTCTTCCTCACCCTTAGCTTTTATCACCTTTTTGCTGTTTATCTTTCTTCCATGTTATTTCAACTGTGTGTGCGTGTGTACATCCCCTCCTTATCACCCTTTTAGTTATGTTTAGCCTTACCTCTATCTGTCTCTATTAATAAAACATGAATATAGATGTTTTATCTGGTGAATTATAGTTTCAGAAACACGTACACACACATGTCAGTGTGTATCCTTACGTGAGTAATGGCTTATAAATGCATGATACCTATGCTGCTGGGTGTACAGACACGTTGGATAATATTTCAGACTCTCTCTCATATGTATAACAATGTGGTTTACTGCAGTTTCACAGAACATCTGATCGTCGGAAGTACATTAATAACACTTAAATACAAATTCAAACTGATCAGAAATTGAATTCTAAAATATTGTGTGTTTTTTTTGTTTTGTTTTTTTACGAATGTGGCGTAACCTTTTCTTGTTTAAATTCCTTTATGCAAGACGCAACAATATTCCTAAATATGTGATTTTTCATTTTTAATCTGATTTCTTAAAAATGCAAAATATTAAGGACAAACATTTATACTCATTTTTGTTTTAAATATGTGAAAAAATTATTTTTGTTAAATTGTGCAAGACGGTTTTACGCATTTTTATTTTTTATTTTGTTAAAAATAAAAACGGTAAATGGGGAAAAGTAGACAAAGTTGGCTTGTATATTGATGAATCGAAAATATATATTTTTTAAGTCGGTCATCGGTGAGTGATCAAACTTCACTTAAAAAAAGGTTTTCATTTTTCTAACAGGAAAAACATTCTAGGCAAACGAAACATTTTCATTAAAAAAAAAAAAAAAAGGAGTTCTTGTGCAACAATTTGGAAACCGGCTTGTTTTTTTTGTTTTTTTTCAAGTAATGAATTACCCAATATTACTTGTCTCTGAAAACTGAATAATTATCTAACTTAATTAATTCTAATATAATTTTTTTAAATGATTATTACTCCTTTTTTTGTATATTAAAATGCGAATTTCAGAACTGCAAACCTCAAATCAAATTAAAAATATGATGACTTCAATGCTTAATTTGTGTATCCTTTTAATAAACAAATATTAAATTCAATAAATCTTTTAAATAATTATCT
>OY744538.1:57287814-57397814 GCA_963556195.1 Sepiola atlantica
TATATTAGTTATATATATATACATATATATATATTAGTTATATATATATATATATATATTAGTTATATATATATATATATATATATATATTAGTTATATATATATATATATATATATATTAGTTATATATATACACACACTGACTGTCTTTATAAATGACCTGTGACACAAAGTTTATGGGTCGTCTATGTTCTTGTTTAATGAATATCATTATTCTTTTGTTACTTAAGCATTTATGACTTCATCAAGGATGCCTTTAATGGATGATATCATAATACGACATCTTCCATTGATACTGTGAGTATAGGTTTGTTCATCTATATTGAAAGAGCGATAATTATCAAAATTAATGTAGTGGCCCACCTCTTCCGTATCTTGAAAGTACTGCAACTGAATGTTATCTTTTTGTTCTTTTTCTTAAAAAGAAAATGGGTGGATTTACATTCAAGAATGACATTTGAGACGGTTGATTTTATTAAAATTAAAAACAAAAAAAGGCATCTTCAGTTACCAAAAGGCTATAATGTAGATTTTTTTTTTTTAAACAGATTATTACATCAGTGCTGCTGTTTGAGAATTTAGTAGGTCGTAAGAGAGATTTTTCTTTCGTCATTTATTTTCATACGTCAGACACATTGAGGCTTTTGTGCTCTAAATGGTGTCCGGAATCATCTTGCAATGAAGATAGAAGCTTTTTATGCCCTCTTCTTTCCCAGTAAGTATTGCTTATATGTTAACCTTGTTCTTACTTGCTTTTGGATGAAGAAAACACCATCGTTTCCTCCAACTTCTTCACCATTGCTCAACTAGTTAAAACAAATTATCAGTAGCTTTTTACACCATTTGTCCTAAGATTAAATATATTGAAATATTCCTGTGTCCCATTCAATAGTTTTAGCAGATTTTGGTAAGGGGGGTGGGGTCCTAAAATTTGTAATATTTTAATTCCCACTATTTACCTGCTGTCCTAGTGGGAAGCAGGTAAATAGTGGGAATTAAAGGGTAGGCCTGAAGGTGGTTTAACGTGTGTGTGTTTGGAAGTGACTCAGCTCCCTTGAAGTGGCACTTTGGAAAAGTACAAAAATAGCCGAGAACGGACTCGTTGCGGTCTGTGATAGGGGCACCTTGGGAAGTCAGCAATAAATCACCTACCCCTACTGAAGGAGGAGGTAATGCCTGGAAGAGTATGCCTCCTAGGACCATGCAGATTGTCTGATGTTCAAGACAGTCCCAAGGTTGCAGAATGATGCCAAGGCGAACCAGCACCAGCAGGTATAACTGGTTGGAACCATTTTATTTAGATCTGGCAGTTGTAAGGACAGGAATTTGTATTGATAGGAACTGGTTCTTAGGTTTGCCGACTGATGTTACCACTTCTCTATCTGCTGCTTTGGACATGTATCTCAGTATTTACTTGCCTCTTCACACCGGCAAAAATACATGGTCTTGTTTTTAATGTGAGTAAAAGGACATTGTCAACTGGTAACAAAAATACCTCTATAGACCTGTCGACACTCCCTCACAAATAAGGGCACCTCAAGCTGTCCGAGAAATGAGTCGGGCACAAGATGTCAACACTGCTCTGCTCCCTGGATAAGATGTAAACAAGGCGCAACCAATCGTTGACCAAATGCCTGGCTCAGCACTTCTTAATTAAGGCTGCTTACATACCATAGTTAGCACAATGTTATGTCGTACCTTGAACATGAGGAGCATTAAAATAACGATAAATGGCGAGACACAGGCGTGCTGTCGAGTAGCCTTAGTAAGGATTTTCACGGACTCTGGTGTATCCGCTAAAGTCAATCTCCTGGTGACGTGGAAAGACATACTGGGCTTCGACCTACTGCTTGGATATTATGCTATTAAGGCACTTGGTGATGTTCTCATTACACCAGCTGGGACTGTAATATTTCCTAAGGCACCAGTGTGGCTGCACTTTGCATTGATTAGCCAGACTGCAAGGTAGAGTTCGACCAACGCCAAAAGATCTAGACTGTGTTGTGGAAATGGACAGATAATAAAGTACCAATTAAGCTACAGAATGGCATCAGAGTACCCTGTAGCCGTGAACTTTAGGGGTGCATATGAACAAGAGCTTGACGCCTGAATCAGATGGCTGGTTGATCCCAGACCCCAACAAATAGCTTGGACCTCCAAAAGATCTAACCCCTTTAATGGTAGTAGTACAACATAACAAGTCAAAGGTACGACCAGTCATAGACCACCATAGAGGCTTTCATGGCTGATGACGATGTATGTGCGAGTATATTAAGGAAGTAGCATCAGAAAGGATCAAATGTATCATTGCTCGATCTGATGAAGGCCAATCTGCAGGTGTTGGTTGACAAAACTTTATTGCTATTCCAGATGGTGGTATTTTATGGCAAGAGATGCTGCCTAACCAGACTGGGTTTTGGGTTGAATGTGGCGCCACAGATCATGAAGACCATCGTCAGTGCTGTGTTATCCAAGGAGGAGATTGTCGAAAAGACCTAGACGACATTAACATCAAGAAAGATATCAAGTTAGCGACGCACATCCAAGCGATATTGGCAGTTTGGCCTGAAGTGAAAGGATTCAGAGCGGCTTGGAGACAAGCACGCATGCTGGGTCTGGATGTCAGTAGGTAAAATGGCACCCAGCGATGGAGACGAGATGTGATTCTGGCATCTCTGAAGTTCTTACAAGAAAGAAGCATATTTTCCTTGTGTGAAAAATTTGTTGGATACCTGCCAGTATGTGGCTGGCTTCGCATGGCAGTGGCCATAGTAAAATGCAGGGCGAATGCGGTAACCAAAGGGTGGGACGATCAAACAAGTGATACTCTCTCGCCTGAATGATGGCAGAAAGTGTTGAAAAAAGCAACACACCAGGACCCAGCTGAAAAAGTAGTGCATCAATGGAGAAGAAATGAACGTATGGGTCGGCGCCAGTTCACTAGTGGGGGAGTCCTGTTGGAGAAAGATGGAGCCGTGTTGGAGGACGCCTGTTGGTTGTGGCCTGCGAACAACGCGTAGCTCACCAATGTGAGTTAGATGCTGTGATGAAAGGCATTAACCTAGCACTACAGTAGCAAGCAAAGAGGTTGCACCTGCAAACTGACTCCCCTTACGTCATTGGGTGTCTAACATGCTGATCGAGAAAGCAAGAATACACACCAAGGCAGCAAGCAAGATGTTTATAAGTCGAAGGTTAGGCACTTTAAAGAGTCTAGTCTCTGAGTGTGACCTGGTAGTCAGCGTAACATTGGTCTTGTCATACTGCAACCTTGTCTACAAGGTGGCACAAGTGCCTCACAAATGGTACAATGCCATAAAAGTGGGTGCCCATTGGTCAAACATTTGCTGCTATATTGAGCGCGATGGGCCAGCGACAGATAGAAGACATCCAGGCGTCACGTATTTCGTGAGACACGTAGACCAAGCAGTGGCCAAATCGGAGGTCCAACAAGTCATCCAGCACTGAGATGTGTCAGTCAATTGACCCAGCACCAGTGTGATGGTGAAAAGGATGGCTAGAAGCAAGTGACACATAGCAAAGAGTAGGAATGGATATCACCCATTATAATGGCAACTGCTTTCTTACTCTCATTAGCTAGACCTATCAGTTTTGCGGTTTGGCGACCAATTGCCTGATAAGACTCTGCAAGTGTTATTCGATAACTATTGTTCGAGTCAGCAAGTCTAAAAGATTTTGTGTGAACAGGGAGTTCAACTGTGATGTGCATATGTACAATCAAGAACTGGCATCGCGTAAAGAAGCCACCACAAGGATTACTGCCAGGAAAAAGTGCTCGATTGGGGAAGTAACGTACTGGTACAATGTTACACCGAAGGACAACCGCACCTGCGAATGTCATCTACACGTACCCGGCTCGAGTAAAAGGAATCAACATGGATGGGCCATATTATGTAGCAATACACATGAAAAACTTTAAATTGCTTAAAATATCTCAATAATGGCATATATAGAAAGAGCTTGATGATCTAAGAAAGAATCTTTTTAAATTTTTTAAATCTGACTAAAAATAAGGAAGTTATGACTATTTTTGTGCCTCACACGATTGGATATTTTCCCCTCTTTAAGACCATATGCGTTACGTCACATTTTTTACACTAATTTTTCAGTAAAAATGTTATATCTTTGTTAAAATACAAGATTAAGCAATGAAATTTACCATATAAATGTATTTGTGTACAAGGAATCAGAATGTGCCACTGAAAATTTCCAGAAATTAATGGTTTCCAAGTAATCTGCACTAAGTGCACATAAATATGCTGCAATACCTTAAAAATACCATGAATCCATTAAAAGAAAGAAGTTAGAAAACTCAAAGTTGAATTGTAATACATTTTATGTACAAGAAACTAAAATCTAATACTAGGACTGTTTAAAAATGAATATATTGCAAGATTTCTTTGGCATTATTGTAGATTAACACCTTCTGCTACCTCACCCCCTTACCTCCCCAAAATATGAGATTCTACTTTTTTTATTTAGACAATTACATGTTAACACCCTGAAAAACTTGGCAGAAAGAAAGAAAGAAAGAAAAACAATTAATTTAGAATTTAGAGTGGGGATCAGTTTCACATAAAATAATCCCCCATTTCAAGGCCATTCTAGCGTTTTAGGACAGTTAATTATTTTTTCTATGGGAGATAAATCCTGTGCGTTTTTCTTGTTTTTTTCTTTCTTTTTTTTAGACGATTATGAGGGTCTTTGTGGGAGGAGGGGGGGGGGACTTACCACTTGAACTTCAGGTTAGTGGTAGGGCTAGGGGCAATTAAGTGTGAACACCCTGAAAACTTAGCAGAAAGAAAAAAAAAACAATTCATTTAGAATTTCGAGTGGGGGATTAGTTTCACATATATTTAATGTAGAATAATTCACCATTTCCGGGCCATTCTAGCGTTTTAGGGCATTAATCAATTTTTTTCTATGGCAAATAAATCCTGTGCGGTTTTTTTTATGGGGGTCTGCTTTTAAAAAAATTTTTTTTTAGATGATTGTTTGGTTTTAATGGGCTTTTTTGTAGGATTAGGGCTTCCTACTCGGATTTAGGGTTATTGATAGGGTTAAGGAAGGGGTTTTGTTTTGGATGGAGGTTGCCATTCGGACTTAGGGTTAAGGGAGTTTTTTAGGGGGTGGCTTGCCACTCATATTTAAGGTTAATGGTACGATACGTTCAAGGCATTTTTAGAAGGTGGGCTTGTTAGTCGTACCTAGAGTTAATGGTAGAGTAATTATTTATTTTATAAATTTCACTAAAAGGCAAGAATGGCCGGGAAATCGGAGATCATTTTACATTAAATTTATATGCGAAACTGATCCCCCACTCTAAATTATAAATTATTTTTTGTTTTGTTTTTTCTTTTTTTCGCCAAGACTTTAAGGGTGTTTACACGTAATCGCCTAAAAAAGTAGAATCTTAATTTTTTTTTTTAAATTGGCGACTAGAAGTTCGAAAGTTGAGTGAAAACCAGTATTTTTTAAAGTATTTTTTATAAAAAAAACAAATAGAATTAACTTTTTTAAGCACAAAAATATTTTTGTCTTTTTACAAAGGTTTACAAGACTAGTTAGCTGCTGCTGCTGATTGATTGTTATATCAGCAATACTAGCAGCCATTGTTGACTTTCGCTCAAAAAAAGGACAATATTTTTTCAGGGTGTTAACATGTAATTGCCTAAATAAAAAAAGTAGAATCTCATATTTTGGGGAGGTAAGGGGGTGAGGTAGCAGAAGGTGTTAATCTACAATAATGCCAAATAAATCTTGCAATATATTCATTTTTAAACAGTCCTAGTATTAGATTTTAGTTTCTTGTACATAAAATGTATTACAATTCAACTTTGAGTTTTCTAACTTCTTTCTTTTAATGGATACATGGTATTTTTAAGGTATTGCAGCATATTTATGTGCACTTAGTGCAGATTACTTGGAAAGCATTAATTTCTGGAGATTTTCAGTGGCACATTCTGATTCCTTGTACAAAAATACACTTATATGGTAAATTTCATTGCTTAATCTTGTATTTTAACAAAGATATAACATTTTTACTGAAAAATTAGTGTAAAAAATGTGACGTAACGCATATGGTCTTAAAGAGGGGAAAATATCCAATCGTGTGAGGCACAAAAATAGTCATAACTTCCTTATTTTTAGTCAGATTTAAAAAATTAAAAAAGATTCTTTCTTAGATCATCAAGCGCTTTCTATATATGCCATTAATGAGATATTTTAAGCAATTAAAAATTTTTCATGTGTATTGCTACTATCAAGCTTTGGTAGTGCAATTAGTCTAGGAGAAAGAAACTGAAATAACACTAGACTTTTTCTGACTATTCTGGCATTATTTCCACTCATCCTTGATTCAAGCAGTGGCAATTAGGTGAGGTGTGATTACACAACCCTTGCTACACCATAACCCCCCCCCCCCCCCTCCAAGCATTCACCCTTACAGAGGGTATCCATTGTTTCTCGAGGCTGGAAAGTCGCCCCCCCCCCCCCCCCCCACAAAAAATAAAATTTAGTATCTGTTGTTGCAGTGTATTTGTTAGCCTTTATCAGCATTCAATATGTCGTATTTGATGCCTATTTTAATAGCAGCCATCTTTGGCATAAATCTGGCAAAGGGGGACTGGTGAGCAAACCATTCTCTTTTTCAGAATGAGATACGATTTGGTTGAGTTCTAGGAGATGCACCCTACCTGGCATTATCTCCTCCTTAGGGAGGTGGGTTGGTTTATTGTCAGTAATTTTTGTATTTAATCAGACTGCCTCCTCATAAGCTGGTTTACCCCACCTTCTGGCCATGGATCACATTTTGCTGGTGTGGGAAGCAAGTAAATCAACCCTCACATGAAGGGGAAATTGTTGATTGGCTAACTTAATCATATGACAGTTAATAAATTAAAGCAGTTTCTGCTAAGATTTAGTGCAGTGAGACATGATATATGGTCCTAGTAAATAGGAGTTCTAAAATTCTTCATTCCCCTTGTGGGGATGTTCCAGCTGAAAGCAACTCTATATAACTATTCGTTTAAGTAGATTTATAAAATAAACTTAAAATCACTGTCTACATCTTTGTGAATAAAGTTGCTTTCTAAAAAAAATAAAAATAAGGAAAACCTCTTCATTCTTTCCCTCCCCCCACATCAAAAACAAAAATTTGCAGCATTGAGATTGGCTGATATCATTTATTTACTGCATATCAACCTTTTAATAGTGAAACAAAATACCTTTTGTAAATGATTCATCCATTTGTTTATCTGTTTTGTGGCATATCAACTTCCTTTTAGCATGTTACTATTGGTATTTTATCCATAGTTGGGAGGGGGCCGTTAACGTCAGAAAAGAAAATGTGAGGCCGGGAGGTGGGGTCAAGTACTTAGTCCTCTACTTTCCTAAGTAAATTGGGGGTGGGGGTAGGATTGGGGATGCGTCTTTCCCCTCTCCTCTCCCCTCCAGTGACTTTTCCCAAGCGCATTGACCTGACTTTTTTAGTATTTTTATTTGGAAGTATTATCTTTTCCTCTTAGGGAAAATACTGGTGGGGGGAGAGGAGTAAAATAAATCCACAATCCTTTTGCAACTTTTTTTTAGTTCCTATCCTACCTCACCATCTTGAAATCCATCTTTCCCAGCCCTTTCTACTCTTTTTTCTTTTCTGCCTATCCTATCCCCCCCCCCCCGTCATTCTGAGTACGACACCAATGTGGGAGCTTTGAGGAGTGCAGAGTAACCCTTATATACCACTACTCCCAGGTCCACTCTGACACAGTGTTGTAATACCTGTCTGGCCTCCATCTATACGTTAAATAGAAACTATTGTTTTACAGACTATTTGTTTACAAGATATTCGCCTACAAAACAAATTAATTGACAAACAAGTCCTATTACACAAAACATGCATGCCTCACGGTTTTGGCATGGAATGACTTAACAATGATTAAAACAGTAAATTCGTACGAATCGGCATGAAAGTATGACTTGTGACTGGCTTGATTCTGTTATTTCTCGGATTCTTTCTAGAATCAAGTGCCACGTGAAGGTTGCCAACATCTATAAGTGAAAGTGGTTCTAATGAAATGTGAGGACTTGCTATTTTCTGGGTCGGCTGCTGTTTTAAGTGGGTGATATGTGGGAATTTTCAATTCTCTCATATTTGTCATCAGTCAACTAGTAAAAAAGAAAAAGCTCCCAAAACTTGTGAAATCAGTTTATGCAATTCCCAGCCTTCTCGAGAAGCTAGTGGCAAATACTGATGCCTATGTTAAATGAAGCACCATGCTATACACTTTCTTATCACATTGATTTCTTGTAATAATATTTCAGTAACAAATTACGATAATTTAATAATAGGCAGTTATTTTCCACACAGTGTGGGTGTGTTTATTTGGTATAATTTTTTTTATTTATACAAAATATTTGGACTACACATTTGTAGACATTTCAGTTCTACCTGAGAATCAGCTGAAGTTCTTAGTATGAAGGTGGAGATGAAATATACACAGCTTTTATTGAGCACTATATAAATAAAGTAAGGATTCACTGTATTACGTCCTATGAAGAAAACCTCACTGGAATTATATAGATATATATATATAATAAATGATAAAATACACTTATTAGGACTTTCTGTAACTAATATTCTTCTTTTCATCAATAAATTTTTGTATCCGTGGCAGACATTACGGCCGTTTTTGCTGTTATTCTCTTGCAAAACTAATAAGTCTTGTAAGAGTACATGGATGGATGTTTTGCATTTTTGTTCTCTTCCTAAAGATATTAAAGTCTGTATTCCATTATTGCTACAGGAGAATGCACAGTTTGGCTGTGATTCTATTTAAGTCTTGCCATTATCATTATTAAACGTTGGTGGTCAATTATTCCAGGCTAAAATGGCGTTTCTCATTTGTAACTCTCACCAAATAAAGATTCAAAACATTGTTTGCTATCACCATCATTATTAATAATAAAAAACAAATCCAAAAACAAAATTTATTAATCAATTGATGAAATGTCTTCCAAAGTAAATTTGTTGAACTTCAGACTCTTCAGTTTGGATGATGGAAGGTCGGGAGAGATTGAGTTTCTTGATGGAACATTAAATTTTTATAATATAAGGATATGTGTGCAAAACAGGTGACTTTGTTGCTTTGATCACATTGAAACAATGGATGACAATGCTTGCATTAGATAGGTGAGGTGGCAGAGGATGGCCAAGAGAAATATGTGAGGAAATGATAAGAATGGATTTGAGAGAAAGGGATATAAAGACCTGGCCAGAGGTAGTTCAGTTAATTTCTAAAAGCTGTACAACACATGCCGGCAAATGGGCGTTATTGTTGTTGTTATGATCTTGATCTTGGAAAAACTACTGTAATTAAAGAATTTAAAAAAATTTTGTTTAAATGCTAATGGTGAAGTTGATGCAATCTCAATTGGAATAAACTATTATCATTGTAGATGAACTGCTGTTAAGAAAAATGAATTGTGGTTGAGTCGTTTCGTACACTATGAAACGTTACAAAATAACCCTTTTAAAAGGATAATTCGTTAGTTTTAGTTTAAATGTAAATTCATTTCCTCTGCACACGTTTGACTCAATTGTTTTTACTATTTGTTAAACTTTTTGCTTCGTACCCTACTTCTGCATCCTTCCATTTCCACTTTAGTGATGCCCTCCCCTCAAGTTATGATTCTTCCTTGTTTGATAGTTTTTTAAAAAAACATAGACTAGCCAACATTTTTTTCTCTCCAAAGGAAAAATAAGAAATATTTGTAATAACATATTTTATAAGAATAACTACACTATATTTGTATTTCACAATTCTGCTATTACAGAAAATTGGAAAGTTTGTGGAATTATTGAGTGAATACCATTTTGTCAGCTGACAACTATTTAAGTAATTTTATATTCTGAAAAACAACCCAGCAATAAATAAAATTTAAAAGATAATAAAAAAAAATTGCAAAAAGTCGGCCACTAATGGCATCAAATTAGTAAGACTAGGACATAAAATAATTCTTGGAAAAGCAATGAATTTCCAAGGCAGAAAGCAGAATAATTAATTTAAATTCAAGAAAAAAAATCTGTTGAAAAAATCAAGTTGATCGTTTTAAGATTTATTTAGTAAAAATGCTCACAAGAAATCTCAAACAATGAAAAGGAAGTATACAAATTATGGTCCCTAAAATAATCAGTAATATTCTTAGGAAAAGTATAAACCCAAAAATTATCTCAGTTAACGGTAAAAAAAAAAAAGAAACTTGTGTTCAATTAATTATATACAGGGTGTTTGGAAAAAGGAGTCTCTGTGTTTGATCCGGGGGGGGGGGGAGGGGGGGTTGTGATAGAACTCTATTACTAGTCTAATTTTCTTTGTGGTCCATTTCTTCTGTATGGTCTTTGGTTTGTGCTGATCATATTTATTTGTATTTGGTCTGTTATATTCTGTATAACATTCACAGGATTCCGCCATGTCGACTATCAAAGTAGCCCCTACCGATCATAACACTCAGATATTTCTTCTGAGCCCCACAGCTCTTATATTTGATTTGTCATTTTTTCATGGGTTTGTTTGTGTATGTAGCAATAACAGGTCCAGGCATATTATAGCTGTGATTCTGTCACAGGGATAGTTTTCATTTATACCATATATATAAATAACAGTGCACTATCACGCATATTGTATGTGTTAGATTTTTACAATAAAGAATGTTTAGTATTTATCCCATATGTGTATATAGGTAGTGTAACAGCAAGCAAACTGGAGCAAAAGTCTCGGACACGAATTACACTGATGAATATGTATTTATTTGCGCGCACGTGGCCAACACTGAACTATAACATCTTTTCACCGTAAAACTGGAAATACATGAAAATAAACAAGTCTTACAAACATGTTCTAAGACAAAGCAAATTATAAAAGAATAAAAATTCAAATAGGTTTAGAGAACTATGCGTTGCTTACCTCTATTTTTGCCAAGCTACTTGCCCCAGAGCCAACGTCTATCACGAGCGGAACAAACGTCCGACTCCCATGTTGACCGATTCGAAAAGACCGCCTCTTGGCAAGCAGGTGGTGTAAAGGCATGACAGTTACTCTGTGCACATGTCTTCCGGAAGAGGACGGTGCTGAATACAAAATGTCCCCTTCCTTAATTATGACCGGCCAACATGTGAAACTCCTACGTTTACATGGCTCCCCAAAATAAGGAATACTTATTTTTTTTAAAGTTTGGGACCAAATAGGGGTAAACGCAAGTCATGGCTCCTTGGTGGGGACTTCCCCGGTCTCCGCTTCACATAAGACAACCAATTTGTGTATAGGGCGTTCTAATGTCTGTAGTGGTCGGTTTCTTTAACCCTTCCTGTTGAGATTTACATTTCCGACTGAAGCCCTCACAGAACGGACCAGACTGTCGCTGCTGGGAATAGTTTCCGTGACCAGCCCAAGCAGCCAAGAATTTCTGGGTGAGTTGTCCTCCTTGATTAGGACAACATCTCCAATAGAAATGTTTCTCCGTGGACCAGACCATTTTCTTCTTTCCTGAAGCGTTTGCAAAAATTCCCTTTTCCAACGTGTCCAGAATACGTTTACCAAATACTGGACCCATCGCCACCTCTTGCGACAGTATAAGTCTGGTCTTTGGAAATTTCCAGGTGGTGGTAATATAATTGTGGATTTCATCGTCAATAGATGATTTGGAGTCAGCGGTTCTGCCGCAAGGGGGTCATTTAGGCTATCCACTGTGAGTGGTCGACAATGGCCATGGTCTCACAAAGGAAAGTTCTTAGAGAATCGTCGTCTAGGCTAGCACCAAAATCGTGTGTAAGGGAGGAGAGTATACTCCGAACTGTGCAGATTTGCCGTTCCCAAACGCCACCCATATGGCTAGCTGAAGGTGTGTTAGGTTTAAAAATGATGTAGTCGCATCCCAAATTTGAAAGATGGTGTTGGAGGTGGTCATCATTCATCTCTTCCACAGCCTTGCAAAATTGGTCCCTCTGTCCGATCGTAATTGTCGGATTGTACCACGAATGGATATGAACCTCCGCAACGCATTTATGAATGAACTTGTGTCCAGTGAGATTGCCATTTCCAGATGAATTGCCCTGGACGACATACATGTGAAGAGAACGCCATACCTCTTCAATTCCCTACGACCCTCCTTAACTGTGTCAAGGAGGGCCGTTCTGTGAATGGTCCAAAAAAGTCAGCACCACTGTAAGTAAACGGTGGCTCTGGTTGGATTCTGTCCGCTGGCAAGTCACTCATCTTTTGTTCCTGAGTCCCACCAGTGTTTCCAGCACGTGACCCATCTTGATACATGGGTATAGACCACCGAGCTACACCCAATGATCCAAAATCCACCCTGTCTAATCTCATCCGTAGTCATGCTACGACCCTGATGATGGATTTTCTTGTGAAAGTGAGAGATGATTAGCTCATGTGATGTGGGATTTTCTGGGGAGTATGACCGGGTGTTTTTGATCTTCACAGAAACTTCCCTTGTTTAAGCGACCTCCAACGCGAAGCAGACCATTCCTATCGCGAAAAGGGTCGAGACGATACAGTGAGGATGTGCGTTTTAAACGCCTAGGACTCCTGTCGTTGTTGTTTGTGGTTTTGCCAGTGGACTTGGTTAGATCTTTGAGCTCCTGACAAAAAGCCTCCAACTGTATTTGTTTTAAGACTTGTGCTTCAGCCTTTTGTAGATCGGTCACTGCCAGTTGGTCCTTCATGGTACCTTTCCGCTTAGCGGACACACGCTCCCTTAATTTGTCTTTATTTTCAAACAAAAGGCTACGGCTCTTTGCGCTCTTGTCCAATCCGAGAAGTAATTTAGATGCTCCACTATAGAAGTTTGTTTAGTGGATTCTGTAACCACATTAAAAGTGTGTGACCTTACTTCTGGGTCATCACTTTGTAGACCTGGTTGATCATCCTTCTGACATGGGGCAAAAGGCACATTTGAATCCCAGAGAAAATTCGGACCATCAAACCACATCTTCCTGTTCATCAACTCCTTGGGTGTTGATCCATGTGATGCCATATCTGCAGGGTTGTCCGCCGAACAAATATAACTCCACTGATACGGCTCCGTGGAGTCACGGATTTGTTGAGTTCTGTTCGCAACAAAGATGTGAAAGCGACGAAACTCATTTCTGATGTAGCCGAGAACTACCCTACTATCTGTCCAAAACCACTCTATAACGTTTGTAATGTCCAGATCTTCAAGCAGTGCTGAGCTGATCATCACTGAAACGAGGGCTGCCATGAGTTCGAGTCTGGGTATGGTGACAGGTTTGATGGGTGTAACTCTGGCTTTTGCCATGATCAAGGAGCAATGCACCCTCTGTTTACGGTCAATCAAACGCAAGTATGAGCATTGCCCATATCCTATGGTGCTGGCATCTGAAAAATGGTGTATATCCGTTGTAACAATCTCATAAAATCCACAGGCCTCAGGCATCTCTTGACGACAATAGTGTCCAAATTTTTTACCTCTTCCATCCACTGTCGCCACCGTGGTTGTAGGTTTTCGGGTATGGGACTGTCCCAGTCTGACTGGTTTATGCACATCTCCTGTAAAATCTGTTTTCCCATCAGGATAAAAGGTGCGACAAATCCCAAGGGGTCGTACACGGAACTAAGGGTGGATAAGACGCCTCGTCAGCACAATCCTGAACTGAAAGGTGTCAGACTCGACACACCACTGAATTCCTAAAGTTCTTTCAATAGGTAGGCTATCCTCATCGATGTCGATATTCGCCAGTCTCCTTGCTCGAGCCTCTGGTGGTATTTCCTTTAGTACTTCCTTTGAATTCGACAGGAACTTGTGCAGAACCAAACACTTCTTTTACACAGGGCTACGCTTCTTTCAATCAGGCTTACAGCCTCCTCTGGAGTAGAAACCGACTTCAATTTGTCATCCACATAAAAATCTCTTTTTATGAAGCTGGAAACATCCATCCCAAAGTCTGACTCTCTCTCCGCTTTTGAGTGCAAAATTTGCACATCCAGGAGATGACACCGCACCAAACAGGTGCCTAGTCATATGGTATGTGGATGGTTTGCTGTCGACATCGCCATTTTCCCACCAATCTCTAATAATCCTGATGACAAGCTTCCACTCGAAACTGTAAAAACATTTGTTCGATGTCACAGATAAAAGCTACAAGTTCCTTGCGAAACCGACACAGCACTCCGCAAAAAAAATTTATGAAATCGGGTCCCTGCAACAAATGCTCATTTAAAGATTGCGACATATATCGTGCACTACCGTCGAACATGACGCGAAGCTTCCCTGGTTTCTTTGGATGGTAGACTCCATGATGGGGTATCAGACATGATTATTTTGCATCATGTTCTCTGCAGTCAACTTTTCAGCATGTCCCTTGTCAATCAGGTCCCCAAGAAATTTTGTGTATTGGTGGTGATAGGACTGATCCTTGCAAAAACATCCCTTTAGGGGTCACAAACATTGTAACGCCATTTTTTGGTTGTTCGGAAAACGAGGCATCGCATCTCGAAAGGGCAAAGGCATCTCGTAGCGTCCTCCCTGGATTATGTTTTTTTTCTTCCAAGATAGAAATTTCTTGTCCTCCTGGACTCTGCGACTTTCACTGAAGTCTAACTCAAACATCTTTTTCAGGCTGTTTGGATCTATAATCTCCTTGATCTTGTTTCTCAAGGGAAACAGTTTAGGTTCCGGTATTATATCGCCGGACAGCGAGAGGTCCCTGTTTACATCCTTGACAACAATGCGATAGCTAATTCCGACATTGTCACAATCTGCACCTTCCCAGGCAGTGTCAGCAGCACCCACTATACCCCATCCAAGGTCAGTTTGCTGACCATATGGTCCTTACCGGTCGGTGCGACGATGTCCTTAGGGGTTAATGCTCTGGTACAGTTGTACCCAATCAACAATCCGACCTCGCAGTTCTGCAAATGCAAAATAAAATTTGCGATCGGTTTAAGATGTGGCCACAATTCTGCTACCTCTGATGTGGGGATGTGTGCTCGGTTGGCTGGCATAATATCTCTGGTGTATGTACTGGGTAGCCTAATTTTCTGCGAGCTGTTGAAGTCACGAACCACTAGTCCCGGCACCTTAGTGCTGTCGATGACTTTGTTTTCCCCATGCATTGTAGACAATTTCAGCTTCACAGGTGCACCCATCAGTCCCAGTGATTTGCAAGTGTTCTGTAAAATGAAGATTGTGTCCAATTGGGAGTCCAGAATGGCGTACACAAGCCGTTCAGAATTTGGCTTATCTGCATGCGATACATACACGGGAAGAATCATGGAAGTTTTTCTAGATGACCCAGTATTATTTAACAGGGTTGTTCGGGATGTGCTGTCAACTGGCCCTGATCTGCTTTCTATCTCTCCATTTTTTTCTTTCGTGTAATCTGGTATCGCCATGCAAGGATGTAGGGTGCAACCTAGAGCAGATGTCACACTTCCTTTTTTGTCTGCATTTACGAGCGACATTTCCACCATGCAGACACGCAAAGCAAAGTCCCTTCTCTCTGATATATTGTTTTCTATCAGCGAGAGTTTTGCTCTTAAAGGCAGCACAAGAGTCTAAATTGTGGCTCCTTTGCCAAAGCATACAGCCTTCATTTCTGTTGGAGGAGTCTCTTCTTTGGGTCTCGTTGAGGGGGGAGTTGTTCCTTATTAAAAATGGGTTTTTCCCTCATCGGCTGGTCATATTTTACCGATTGAAATGAGGTCACTGAGTCTGTGGCTATCCGGGCGTGCTTATTGATGAAGTCTACAAACTCCCTGAAGGAGGGAAATTCACCCGTATCCTCTCTCTGTTGTGCCACGACACCTGCCCATCTCGTTATGACCCAATCCGGTACTTTTCGTGGCATCTTCCGATTGTAGTGTTCATCATTTAGAACCTGGAGACTTCCTATGCTCTTCATAGCAGTGTTGCACTGCCTCAAGAAGTCTGCATACTTCTGTAGGGCTGTTCCATCTCTGGGGTTAATCCGTTGCCAGTTTTCAAGTCTATCTCTGAAGGCGTCGGCTATCACAAACAGATGTCCATACTGTTCCTCAAGCAAACCTTTGACTTCATCAAAGGCATCTTCAGGTGGAAGAAGGAAGTAGCTTTCCACCGTGTCTATAACTTGGCCACCTATATATTTCTTCAGATAATGTAGCCTTTCTGCTGCTGGAATCCTCTGGTGCTCGATCAGGGTCTGGAATGCCGTCTTCCAACTTGGATACCTCAGTGGATCCCCATAGAATATGGTAGGCTCAGGTGGAGGTAACCGACTGAGGCTAACTTGTTCAGCAAGAGATTTCACAAGCTCCTTCAATGCATCTGACGGGTCTTCACCAGCCCGTTCTGTTTGCTGTGATTAATATTCACTGGGAATGGCATGATCACCCATCGGAAGTGGCGTTTGACCATAATAGTTGTCAAATGATTGACATATTCGTTGCTGGCTGTCGGTATGGACTGCACTAGCTGCTGCGGAACAAAATGGGGTGTATTTGGGTTCACGCGAATCTGACAGGTTTTTTCTTTGAGTGTCGACTTTTCGAACAGGGGTCCGACTCGATCAAAGATGGTCCAGCGGCACCCAACACCGGCTCACTAGTGGCTGCCTGTGACCTAAAAAAGTTCTCCACTCTGCAGTCAGTATTGACCTCAGATGCTGGTCGACTTCTTTCCTCTGCAGCATCCCGTGCAGTCTCCAGAACCTCCAGCTTGGCTTGGCTTGGGCTATGTGCAGCTCCATCTCGATCCTAACCCTCTCTAACTCAGCTCTTTGCTTGGCTTCCTTCTCCATATATTGCAACTTCGCCTTGAGGACAGCAACTTCCACCAAAGTCTCTGTAGATTTTCTAGACATGCGGGACCCATGAGAGGTCCTTGAATACCGGGAAGAGCGACTTCTAGCAGTCCTGCTGGAATATGTGGACACAGTCGTCACACTCTGTGGGTACATTTTTCTCTGCCATATTTATTTTAATTTAAATTTGAAAAATAAACTCAGGCACAAGTAAGCAACGAGAATTCTCACATAAGCAAAAACATGTAAAGTTGAAGAGTGCAAAAAGGAGAGCAATGTCATGAAATTAAACATTGTTAAGCAAAAAGAAATTTAAAAAAAAAAACAGAAATATAAAATAAACTGACAAATACATAGAAAATATACAGCAAAAATAAAAAAAAAACATGTGGTTCCTAGCACGGAAAGCATGCAAATAAGTTCTTGTAAAGTATATAGAATACTTTGAAAGTGTTCAAAAAAGGGGAGGGGGGGGGGAAATAAGCCGCTCCCGAAAAAAACTTTTAAACTGCTGTGCGTGCAGATTTTTCGTGCGTGCAAAGTTTTTTTTTTTTTTATATAAACAAAAAGGTTCACCAAAAATCTCTTTTAAAGAGTTTGTTTTCTTTTCAAAAGTTTGTCAATTTTTTTTTCTTTTACAAACAGAAAGTTTGTTATATATTTTTTACGAATAGCAAAAGGGGAAATTATTATTCAACGCAGCAAATGAAAGATAATAAATGTCCTTTTTTAGAAGAAAAGAAAATAAACAAACAAAGAGAAAGTTTGTTTCGCAAGATAGAATAACAAAGTTTTGCAGGTTTTTTGTTACTTTAGAGATTCTGCTCTAATATTTCGCAACGTAACAATTCGTAAATATTTAACTTTGTTATAAAAAAAAACGTTCTAGTGTCCTTTTCAAATGAGTCAACAGAGTTCGTCTTAACTCGTTGGGCTGCCGTTCTGAGTAGTACAACAAAGCTTCACAGGATTTTTTTGTTGTTTTTAGAGTTTCTACTCCAAAAAATTTGCAAAACAAAAAAACGTAATATTTTACCTTGTTGTACACGAAATAGTTTTACTGTAACAGCAAACAAACTGGAGCAAAGATCTCGGACACAAATTACACTGAATATGTATTTATTTGCGCGCACGTGGCCAATGCTGAACTATAACATCTTTTCACCGTAAAACTGGAAATACATGAAAATAAACAAGTCTTACAAACATGTTCTAAGACAAAACAAAGCAAATTATAAAAGAGTAAAAATTCAAATAGGTTTAGAGAACTATGCGTTGCTTACCTCTATTTTTGCCAAGCTCCTTGCCCCAGAGTCAACGTCTATCACAAGCGAAACAAACGTCCGACTCCCATGTTGACTGATTCGAAAAGACCGCCTCTCGGCAAGCAGGCGGTGTAAAGGCACGACAGTTACCCCGTGCGCATGTCTTCCGGAAGAGGACGGTGCTGAATACAAAATGTCCCCTTCCTTAATTATGACCGGCCAACATGTGAAACTCCTACGTTTATAGGTAGGAAACGCTTAGTTTCCGAGTATAACTCTGAAACCAAGCTAACCTTACCTACTATATACACATATGCAACATCATCCTGAAGTTATGCCATCAATTTTCCAAACAGCTTGTATTGAAATGAATCATTCCAATCATTATTTTGGTATCAAATATGTTTACATATCACAAGTCGTTGTCACCATGTTGCATTTATAGGGATGGCTTATAAACGAAAATGACAGCTAAATAAAACAAATGACTTTATTTAAAAGTCACAAATACGGGTAGTAATCTACTTTATTCTCAGCAAAGTTGCACAGATAGGAAACAACAGTAGGGAGGCTGTTCATACAAAGAAAAGAAACTGCTTTTAACTAAAGATCAAATAGATCTCTGGTAAACGTGGGGAAACAAATTTTCCATAAATTGTAAACCCATATGATTCGTGTACAAGTACAGGAAAATAAAAAGTAATGAGGGTGAACTGAATAAAAAAATATATATATTTTTATAATTTGTAATGTTTTTTGTTTCTGTTTTATTGTGACTATCATGAAAAAGTGTCCTTCTTGATGACCATAAGAAGAGAAAATGCAGAAGTTATTTGTTGTAATCTCTTGTAATAAACAAAACTGGACCAGGATGAAACTGACTCCCATGGGCAGTGAATGAGACCTACAGAGAGCCACAGGTTGACCAGCCTTTAACTAAGTTTAACTGAAGCTCACAATGGAAACTGACGAGAACTAAGCAGCAGGCTAGCCGCCGAATAGACTGAATCTGTGAAATATGCCTAAATATAAATTTAGCCTGCAGTGTCATTAATTAGTCAGCAAAATGAATCATTTGCATAACCAAGCGTGGCTCACTTTGTTGTCCCAGATGTTTGTCTACAACTGCTTATTTGGGATAGCCCCTTTCCACCGCAGACACAGCACACAAGTTGGCGGCAATTCAAGTGGCGCGGCCATTGTCATTATAGCAATTCAAGTGATGTTGTCATTATAGCAACGAGCAATTGATTGAGCTTTAAGAAATCGAGTGACGGATAAGCATGACACATACAACATATATAATGTAAATGTATGTATATACGACTAAAACTGGACATTGCTTGTTATTTTGCATGTTTTTTTGTCTCCGTGGACGATGGATGACGTCGCTAAACGAAGTCGGAAGAAACCATGCGAATCCTTAACGGCACAAAGAGCATCCATTCAAACAGGCTGAAGATATATAGAAGAGATAATTTATGACGTCATAAGATGCTGAAGTAACAAAAGCATGTACTTCCTTCCTGTCATACAAGTAGATATACTTCCCTCTCCATCACAGCAGTAAAGGACTTTTCAGACAGAACGTTTTTAAGGTTTTAGGGGATAGGAACAAAGAAAATCAGACGACCTCCATCTGGATTGAATTTAGAAATAAATCATTCACTCTATTTCCATAATGAGACGTTTTCTTTTTTTCCTTCTTTATATACTAATTGATATGTAGCACTTACATGAGTGAACTATTTTCTGTCTGTCTGCATGGCATGTGATTCGGCTTGGCGATTCTGTGGCCATCGACTTTTCACCACACAAGATTCATATGCAATGAATCGTGTTTTGGCACAAACACAGATCATGTGACTGACATGGATCTTCAGTTCCAGACTGACTTTCAAAAAGAAAGATGTAGATCCTGCATTCTCTACCGGGTCGAAGGTAGAAGAATTGACAAACTCCAGGATAAGATTATTTCGTCTTGTCTATATAATCAACCCGATGTACTATCCTTGTTCTGTTCCTGTGTTTCCGGTGAATAAATCTGCACACCACTTTAGTTGTGAGACCATTGTTTATTTCCTGAGGAATGATGACCCCATTTTGCTTATTCTATTTCAGTCAGACATAGCCAGACGAATTACTCTTCCAAGTAAGTCGTCATGCTGATTTTCTTCTCGATTTAAACTCAATACTAAAATTGGCTCTCTCATGTAAAGATACATTATTTCTCTTTTTTATTAAACTTTTTCTTTCTTATTTCTTTTTTTAGACTTCACTGATTTATATGTTATGTTATCTGAATATTAGTACGAACACTGGCGAAGCATACTTTTTTTGACAGGTGTACACTCATAATAATAATATAGAAGTAAAGAGACTTATTATTTTTAGTTATGCAAGAAAAATGTTAATATCTCAGTTTACGAATAGGTAAATAAGCTAGAGATAAAACTTGCTTTATTTTACTTTATTTTACTTTAATTTTTTATCATGGTTTTAATTTATACAATTTTTGAAACCATTTAAAAAAAAATCTTTCTGACGAAGTCAAATAAACGATGCACATATTTAAATTACTTAAATTTACATTGCATTAATGTGGAATAATTTATAAATAAAAACCACAAACGAGCTTCACAGAGAAAAGTTGTTTTTCCAAAGTACCTTTTGGAATAAAATAGAAAATTTAAAAATAGAAGTACCAACAATTTTATTAAAATATTTTTTTCTGTAAACCGTTTTGAATGTATGTTATGAATTTCCCACATGTAAAATTTTTAAATGTAATTTTTTTTTAGCTAGCTTAGCTTTTTATAATATCTATATATATCAAGCTTTTTTAAAAAACACCGTCAATAAATAAGTCGAAGTCTGTCTGCATCCACCACCATTTATTTTACTATGTTAAATATTCATTTAAAGATATACTATTTTTCAAAACAAAAGTGAGACAAAAGTTATTTTTTCCAATTTAACGTTTTTAACATCTTTTACCATAAACTTATTTATGCACAGTGTAGAAAAGAACATGTAACAAAGAATCTACTTGCGACTGACTGCACTACAGTTTGGGACATTTTTGTTAACATTTATAAAATAACTCGTAATTTTTAAGTTCGTTTTTTTTTTTTTTTTTTTAAATTGAAAGTTTCACAAACAAACGTGATTAACATTTCACATATATATATCAAAATAATTCTGAGGAGACTATCTTCTATTAATAAAGTTTCTCTTTTTTGACTTATAATTTTTGTAGGAACTTCTGTACATGAGGATTTGGAATGGTCACAAAGTAACTTTTTTTTGGTTTCTGACAAATAATTAAAATGGCTGACTTGTTTACAAAGAATCGTAAATGCATTAATTTTGTACTTATTTTTTTTTTTTTAAATAGGGACTTTTAAAATTGTTTTATATTATGCTATTTAATTTTTTATTTCAATAAATATTCGATTCATGTGCAATCATTCAAGTAATGTTGATGCAAAAAAACACGCGTGGAGTTGTCTAATAATTGAATTTATAGATGAGATATACAGCGATTGTTACACGCATCTTTATTTGAATTCTTTGGTCTTTTTGCAACTGGCAGGTTCTTTGAAAGAAACGCACCAAAAATGAATAGCAAATCATTTGAAATGATCTAATATTGATATTTTTCACAATCCTAATATGATCTAAGATCATTTGACATTTATGCAGATGACACAACCATCTTTGGCAACACTTCGAAGAGCATTAATGATCAAGATCTCTCTTTTCAGATCTGGAGCACATCATGCAATGGGGAAAAAGTGGCTGGCTACTTTTTAATGCATTTAAAACCAAGCTTCTCTCTTTTCACCACCAACGCTCAGATCCTCACTTTGCACAAAAGGAAATGAATGGCTCTCTCCTTTAGGAAGCCCCTGCTTTTGTAAGCTTCGATGATGAGCTTCACTCCAGACTTGAAATGAAAGACTTACATAAAAAATGTTGCTACAGATGCTGAAAAATGGTTGGATCATTCTACCGTTCCAGAAAGTATCTCACTTATGCAATCCTCTACCTGTAAAAGAGTCAAATATGTCCTAAGATGGAGTATTGTTGCCACTTCCGGGGAGATGCTGCTCAGAACACTCTTTCCTGCCTTGACAGAGTACAAAACCAACTTTGAAATCTAGTGGGGGATGTTTACTCTATCGTTATTTTCATAGTAGGTGCTTGACTGAGCTCCAATCTATGGTTACCCCCTGTAGAAGATTCATAACAAAAACTCGTCTAGCTACAACCACTGTAAATAATTTTCCTTCCTCTGTGTACCTAAAACTAAACGTAACTTCCATGATCAAAGTTTCTTTCAAAGAACTACCTGTCTGTGGAACACAATACCACGTAGCTGATTCCCAACTAACTACAGCATGGTCGTTTTCAAAGCCAATGTTAACAAATTCTTGTTCCTCTTAAATAATAAAATTCTGCCCAGTTTCAACCATTCTCACCATCCACCTGACAAACTCATTAACCCTTATCGACTGGCTTTTAAGCCTTGATAAGCAGTGACTTGTTGGTGCATAACATTTTCTTTTTAATGAACACGAACACACATACACAAAATGGGCCTCTCAGAGAGCAAGCTTTAATGGATTTCTGAAAGTATGAAAGAACATGAGTCTTGAGCGAGTGACAGAAAGTTGGTTAAACCAAAATTTTTAATTTTGACACACGTGTCAAAAACAGTGAAGTGCTTAGATATGAGTAATGAAAATAAGTTTTTGAAAGACACAATAACAATACCCACTTGACTGCACATGAAGGGGAGGAAGTGGAGAATAAAGAGAGAAGGAAGTACCTTCGAAAGCAGCTGCAGTCTCCTTTAAATCAAATCTTATGATCACCTGCCTTCAAAATCCTAATCTCCATTCCTCCTCCTTGGCGAGAACTTTTGCTATTTCTTTAGAAAAACCCTGCCATGTTAAATAAAAAATGCTGTATTCTTTTTTAAATTGTTTTATTTTGGGGATGTGTGCTCCACTCTCAAAGATACAAGATCCATTATGTGATGACAGACATCGGAAGCAAGCAATGTCACCAAGGTTAATACCAATGTGGATGGCATCGGCTCCAGACTAGTGTGTGGTTTGTCCTCTTTATGACACAACCGTATCCGGTGATGATGTCCTAATTAGGTAACTTTGGAGTGAGCAATCTCCTCTTAATTGCAACTACTCTCAGACCCCTAATCTAGAGTAGTAGCATATTGTGACCCCAGGTATAGATCAAAGTTTATTTGTACTAAATATGGTTGGATTGCAGAAAGGATTTTGAATTGTATTAACGATTTAATAGGTGGATGGCATTTTAATTGAGTTACCCAAAACCGGTCAGATTTTGTTGAATCCATTTAAACCATTGTTTCACGACTATTTCTGATATATGCTGACAAAACAAAAATGAATCTACAAAGCATTTGTATACAAAACATGGAGTTTCTGTATAACATGACAACTTAGTAGTTAGGTTTTACGGCATGTTAAAGCTAGAAATCAGTGAGGGGTCGATACGGACGCTACAAGAAGCCCATATTATCACATAAAAATTACTCTGCATCATTTTAACCATCCTACACCTTTTTTTTTTTTTTTTTTTTTTTTTTTAACTAACGAGTCACCACTTCAAGGCCAACAGTTATTCAAAGATAATGGTTAATGAAATTAATGGAATATCAATCAAGTGATAAACATTGAGAGGATTGAAAATGAATGAAATTGACAAAATTTGAATTGTTATGAGGATGGTTTATGACAAGTATTTGAAGACTACCATGTTGTAGTCTGCAGGGAAGCAGTCTCATAGTAACGTGTCACACGGATGAGAAATTCCATTTGATGCTAGGCACACATAGGAAATTCTTTTCCATTGTGGTAAAAGACAAGTTCTTGCTGTGAATGTCTTACAAGGAGGAACCGTAAAACAAAACTTATCATATTTCCATTTCTACAAAGTTCTATCGTATTGCATCTCCATCATGGCCAACCTCTAATAAGTTCCACCTCAAAAACAATCTATAATCATTTCACTTATGATTTTTTTTTTAAATGTATGTAAAAAAATTGAATATTCTTGCTTTCCACAACATAAGTTGTCAAATTTATTTCTTACAAGCTTAACCCTGAGGAAATTCCACAGTTGCTTTCTCCATTGAAATAAAACTTTTTGAAAGATCTCTAAATATGAAATTTTAGAATTTTATATAAGTTTCATTTTGTAGTAAAACTAAGCTGTACCATACTGATTCCTATGTATTTATTTGATCAGCTCATGTTGTTGGCATTGGTTTCGACAATTCTTTCAAGAATCAGGTAGAGGAGGAAAGTGTTGCTATGGATTGAAACTTGCTACATCCAGACCATCAGTCCGCATTACTATCCACTTCACCGCAGTCATCTCATTTTGTAGTAAAAGTAAAATATCTATTTTTAGCCTTATTTTTTACATTTTTTTCTCTTACAAATTTTGCTTACTAACTTTGCAAATTTTTTTTAATTAAAAAAAATATAGGTTGTCATATTTCACAGAAAGTACTGCGTCGAGTTTGGATGAATTACATCCCTTTCTATTTGGTGCATGCGTATTCAGTGTTTGGGTCGTGCTAACTAGAGGAGGGTAGCCAGCAGAATTATTATTTGTCTCAATCTCTTTATTTATAACATTGTTACAAAGTGTATTCCCCCCCCCCCCCACCAGACACTTATATTTATTGGCCTTCATTGTTCTGCAACCTTCCAATGAAGAGGGATGGTGGTGCTTGTGAAGAGACAAGATTTCTTGTAAATAAATGACACTGTCGAAAGTCTTGTTAGCTCCCCCCCTCATCATATTATACCTGCGTGGGTGGTGACTGTTGGTAAATGTCAACTTGGAGCAATGTTTAATGGTTGACAAATGCTGTATTTGATAGTATGTCAAACATAACCACTCGCCCCCATTTCAGTGGGGCACATTCAAAAGGAATATAAAAGGTTTTTGTGCATTTAATCTTATTTGAACTAAACGAACCATTCCTTACAACCCCCCTGTGCATCATTTAGCAGGAAAGCCAAGTGTTACCTGGGATTGAATGAGGAGCCCTATGTCCTCCTGCACCCAGCCCATAACACTGTATTACCATTTTAATTTTTTACATTCTATAATAATGTTCAATTTTTGGTGTTGGGCCCAAGGAAATACTTAGCATTGATAAGGTGAGGGAGAATGTATTTACTAAAATGATTTTAATCAGGCCAACAATTAAAGCGCCAACTCAGAAGCAAAAGAGGGGGAAACCTGTAATTCGTGAAATGTTTAAATTTCATACAAAAACAAGATAGAATTTTCTTTTTGTAGTTGCATAAAAAAGAAACTAAAAATACAAAACCGTAAAAGAAATTTAATATCATGTGTTGCGTACAAGCAAGAATTGGGTAACATCATAAGATGTATGAAAACATTTTTGGCACATTGTTATCTATGTGGGTCATTCGTTAAGATTCTTTGGGGAAGCACGATTGGCCTCATGGATACAGTCGCGGGTACAGCATCGGTTGAGGTGATTCATGTTGGCGAAAGCTATTACTTAGCCAACATCTTTATCAACTTGTTGGCTATGTGTCCGTCTGGTAGGAGACAATCTAGAAATTATTTTCTAGGATTTATAAAGCTAATGTTTAGCATGTTTTTGGGATAACCTGCTCCTTTCTATTTTTATTTATTTACTTCGTTTAACGTATTTTACCATATTCTATTCCAAAAATGAATTGCCATAATGACTGGTCGTGTCTGTGGTGAAGTTGATACCGACGTGCCAAGTTCGAATCCAGTCAATTCTATAGCAGCAGTTTTACTTATTGGTGTTGGAAACCTTCACATGGTTCTTCCTGTAAGTACCTGATTCTCAAAAGAATTGTGGAAACCAATGTAAACAGAATCAAGCCCCCTCCCCCCAAGATAACTAGTCATAATTTTGTTAATTAAAAATGAAATAAGAATATTCTCGACTGAAGCTGAATAAAATAGCTTCGAGTGAAAGCACCTCTTTGTCTGCATCTTGGTTGTAAAATTTAACGTCATTGATCTTTTATGTATGAGTTGAAAAATTATATTGGGTTCATTCACGACACAGCTTTTTCTGCCTTCCACCATTTTCTGTCTTCCTTATCCCTTTCTCTCTTTCTCTCTCTCTCTATCTCTCTCTCTCTTCCATTACTCTCTCTCTCTTCCATTACTCTCTCTCTCTTCCATTACTCTCTCTCTCTTCCATTACTCTCTCTCTCTCTTGCATTACTCTCTCTCTCTTCCATTACTCTCTCTCTCTTCCATTACTCTCTCTCTCTTCCATTACTCTCTCTCTCTTCCATTACTCTCTCTCTCTTCCATTACTCTCTCTCTCTCTTCCATTACTCTCTCTCTCTCTTCCATTACTCTCTCTCTTCCATTACTCTCTCTCTCTTCCATTACTCTCTCTCTCTTCCATTACTCTCTCTCTCTTCCATTACTCTCTCTCTCTCTTCCATTACTCTCTCTCTCTCTTCCATTACTCTCTCTCTCTCTTCCATTACTCTCTCTCTCTCTTCCATTACTCTCTCTCTCTCTCTCTTCCATTACTCTCTCTCTCTCTTCCATTACTCTCTCTCTCTCTTCCATTACTCTCTCTCTCTCTTCCATTACTCTCTCTCTCTCTTCCATTACTCTCTCTCTCTCTCTCTCTCTTCCATTACTCTCTCTCTCTCTCTCTTCCATTACTCTCTCTCTCTCTTCCATTACTCTCTCTCTCTCTCTCTTCCATTACTCTCTCTCTCTCTCTCTTCCATTACTCTCTCTCTCTCTTCCATTACTCTCTCTCTCTCTTCCATTACTCTCTCTCTCTCTCTCTTCCATTACTCTCTCTCTCTCTCTTCCATTACTCTCTCTCTCTCTCTTCCATTACTCTCTCTCTCTCTCTTCCATTACTCTCTCTCTCTCTCTTCCATTACTCTCTCTCTCTCTCTTCCATTACTCTCTCTCTCTCTCTTCCATTACTCTCTCTCTCTCTCTCTTCCATTACTCTCTCTCTCTCTCTCTTCCATTACTCTCTCTCTCTCTCTCTTCCATTACTCTCTCTCTCTCTCTCTTCCATTACTCTCTCTCTCTCTCTTCCATTACTCTCTCTCTCTCTCTTCCATTACTCTCTCTCTCTCTCTTCCATTACTCTCTCTCTCTCTCTTCCATTACTCTCTCTCTCTCTCTCTTCCATTACTCTCTCTCTCTCTCTCTTCCATTACTCTCTCTCTCTCTCTTCCATTACTCTCTCTCTCTCTCTTCCATTACTCTCTCTCTCTCTCTTCCATTACTCTCTCTCTCTCTCTTCCATTACTCTCTCTCTCTCTCTTCCATTACTCTCTCTCTCTCTCTCTTCCATTACTCTCTCTCTCTCTCTTCCATTACTCTCTCTCTCTTCCATTACTCTCTCTCTCTTCCATTACTCTCTCTCTCTTCCATTACTCTCTCTCTCTTCCATTACTCTCTCTCTCTTCCATTACTCTCTCTCTCTCTCTTCCATTACTCTCTCTCTCTCTCTCTTCCATTACTCTCTCTCTCTTCCATTACTCTCTCTCTCTCTCTTCCATTACTCTCTCTCTCTCTCTCTTCCATTACTCTCTCTCTCTCTCTTCCATTACTCTCTCTCTCTCTCTCTTCCATTACTCTCTCTCTCTCTCTCTTCCATTACTCTCTCTCTCTCTCTCTTCCATTACTCTCTCTCTCTCTCTCTCTTCCATTACTCTCTCTCTCGCTCTTCCTTTACTCTCTCTCTCTCGCTCTTCCATTACTCTCTCTCTCTCTCTCTCTCTTCCATTACTCTCTCTTTCTCTCTCCTCTTCTCGCTTTATCTCGCCTTTTCTTATTCTCTCTTTATCTCGCTTTTTTTTAAAACAAGTTTTTTTTGCTCATCATATGTAAGTGAAAAAGAAGGATTTTTGTTTATCATTTGTAAACAAAAGGTTTGAAGTTTGTTTAATTTATCAGATTTTTTTGTATTTATTTATTTTAAACCTTAGTTAAAAGTTATAAAAGAAATGAAGATTTTTGTAAACGTATCAGTACGAGATAGGCAGAAATAGTTTTTTTTGTTATCAGCTTTAAAAACCAAATGTAGTCGGTTGTAACAGTTTCAGCATAAAGTTACATAGATGAATTTAAGGGTATTAAAACCAAAAAGTAAATGTTTTTTTTGTTGTGCTTATATTACATTTAAAATGTTATTTATGTCGGTAACATTTTTTGTAACTTGTTTTGTGTTACTTTTAAAATCCAAAGAAATTTAGTCATAAGACCGTCTCCGTCATAGAAGAAAATTTGGTTGTTTAAACGAAAGTAGTCAAATAATTGAGCATTTTTTTCTAATTTTGACATATTCTTCTTCCCCGTTTTCTGTCGCTCACGACGCCAAAACAAAATCTTTTCTTTTTTTTTTAAAGAGCTTCGCATCATCGCCCAAGTGAATTGAATTCTTTTTATCCATTTATTTCTTATTTAAAATGGTCATACAATTTTGACAACAAATCTTTTTTGTTGAGTCGATGTAATATCTTTCGTCCAAAACACCCTGGACTTACTCTACGCTATACACTCAAATACAACCCTTGCTTCACTACACACTTTTGTTTAGGTGTGGCTGTTCATTGAACAACCCTTGCTTCACTACACAATCTTGTTTAAAAAAAGGGTGTGAGTGTGATTGAGCAACATTTGCTTCACTATACACTCTTGTTTAGAAAAGGTGTGACTGCTTATTTAGAAACCCTTGCTTTACTACACACTCTTGTTTAGAAAGTGCGGCTGTTGATTAAGCAACACTTGCTTCGCTGCATATTCTTATTCAGAAAAGGTGCGACTGTGATTGAGCATCACTTGCTTCACTAAACACTTTTGTTTAGAAATGGTTGGGCTGCTTATTTAGCACCCCTGATTTCACTTCACACTCTTGTTTGAAAAAGGTGATGCTGATGATTGATCAACACTTGCTTCACTACACACTCTTGTTTAGAAAAGGTGCGATGTTGATTGAGCAACCCTTGCTTCACTACACGCTCTTGTTCAGAAAAGTTGCGGCTGTTGATTGAGCAACCCTTGCTTCACTACCCATTCTTTGTATAGAAAATGTGCGCCTGATTGAGCAACCCTTGCTTCATTACACACTTGTTCAGTGGGAGTGAAAGAAGTAAAGGGTGGTAGTTGGAGGGAAATAAGGAAGAAAGGGTGGTGGAAGAAACGCAGACTGGGAGTGGGAGGGAAAGAAGAACGAAAGGAAGAAAAGAGTGGTTTAGGGAGAGAAATAATAAAGGGTGGTAGGAAAAGAAGAAAAGAAGAATAAAAAATCATTAATGCGCCCCTGTCGTATAAAAGAACCAACATCATGTTCATTTATGTATTGCCACTATTATATAAAATAACTCATATTAATGCACCCCTGTCGTATCAAAGAACCCATATGGTTCCTTTGTGCCTCTGCATGTTCATGGAGAAGGAGAAGAACCTCCTTTATCCTCAAAACCCTTGTAAGAGTTTGTGACATCCCCACGATAGTATAATACAATCTTTGTTCAAACTCAACCATACTTATCTAATTACTCATTAATTCACTAACGTTTTTATAAAGTTTCAACCCTCTCACCGCTCGACCCTGTAGGAGTGTCGATATCTTATAAATTCTCGATTTAAATTTCTTAAAAATTCCCCCCAAAATCTTTTTACTTGACCTTTTAGCTAAGATCAAATTGAAGTATCTGTTCTTGTGAATTTCTTTTCTGCATTTTGCCTGAGATCAAAGTGTAGTATCTAGTCCTATCGGTCTGTAATCAAAAATCAGAATATCATTCACTATTTTCTATTTCCTTCTTCCTTAGAGTAAAGTGTAGTATTTGTTTCTTGTACTTTGATTTGAAATGAAAGATCAGAACTACATTGACAACTATCTCATCTTTTGAGATACATCCCAGTCTTTACCTCACGGCGAATGTGTACACTTTCCCAGTCTTTATCTCATTCGCTTGGGTCGCACCTACCGGCGAATCCCAATGCTTCTCTCTGAGGCGTCCCAACCGGCAAATGTCGACACTCTCCGCCTCAGGCTTTTTCCTGAGGCGTCCCTACCGGCGAATGCAGACACTCGCAGTAGTGGGAGAGAAAAAGGAAGGAACAAATAGTGGCACTGGAAGGAAAGGAAGAAAGAAAAGGTGGTAGTGGGAGCAAAGAAAGGAAGGAAGATAGGGTTGTAGTAGGGGGTGAGAAGGAAGAAAGGGTGGTAGTGAGAAGGAAATAAGAAAGAGTGGTAGTGGGAGGGGAATTAGAAAAGGTGTTGGTAAGAGGGGAAAAAGGAAGGGAGAAAGGGTGGTAGTGGGAAAGAAAGGTAGAGTTGTAGTGGCAGGGTATGAAGAAAAGAAGGGTGGTAGTGGCAGGGTATGAAAAAAAGAAGGGTGGTAGTGGAAGGGTAAGAAGAAAAGAAGGGTGGTAGTGAGAGGGACAAAAGAAAGGAAGAAAGGGAGGCAGTGTGAGATTGAGCTGGACATTGAGCAACACTTGACTCACTACACGCACTTATGTGCGGCTGGAGAACTCTTGCCTCACTAAACACTATTATTGAGAAGAGGTGCGGCTACAGATTGAGCAACCTTTGCCTCACTAAACACTTTTGTTAAGAAGATTAAAATATTAGCATCCATTAATTTTGAATCCCCCCTCGCCCCTGCATCTTCCCTCTGTCATTTCTGTTTGAATTTTAGGAATGACTTGCAAGAATGAGTCAGCAAAATTACTACATATTACATTGCTTTGCAAATTACTACATAACTACGTTCAATTCACGAAAACCCTCAGAAAATGAATATTTTTTTCTGAATTTTCGATATTATACGACCGAGTTGACGCTGTTTCAAAAAATATCAACTTGATGGGGTTCTGTCGCATGTGATGGAAGCCTTTTGTGGACATACACACACGCAAACACACAGGCGTTTGCCATTTATATAATAGAGAGTAGTAGTGGTACCCGGCATTGCCTGGGACTCTCTATTCCCTGGTCGCCTCATTTCACCGCCCCCTCTCCTCGTTGCTCCCTTTTCCCCTGTTGCTTTGGGTGAAATCTCTCTTCCCCGGTCACCTGCTTAACCTCCACCTCCTCTCCCCATTGCCTGGAGCAAAAGCTGTCTCTTTCCGGGTCGACTCCTCTAACCCGCCCCTCCTCTTCGATTGCCCGGGGCAAAAGTATGACATATTTCTATCAAAAGTACCATCTCTGTCTTTGCCCCCTTCCCTCTGATCTATATGCAAGATATTAAAAGAAAATTCTTATGGGTCAGTTGGATTCTAACGCTCGACCTTCTTGGTGTCGTTCTTTATCCGTAGTCGTTATGCTACCGATGCAGAGAACAAAATCTATAGGAAAATAGGTCACTTTAACGTTTTTTTGTTGTTTTTTTTGGAAACCGCACATGCGAACAATCTACAGATGACTGAAAAACAAAGAAATTTAGTATTCATAGTTCTGTGTCAGTTTGGCACAAAGGAATCAATATTTTTTTTCGATATTTCTGTCGAGTATCTCGTCAACCTTTTGCAGACATACAAACATAAGCAGATAACTTTCCTTTATATCATAGATCTAGCAAAATATCCTCCCTACGGTCATATAGGCTGCCATGAGCAAGTGGATACATTTTATATTACCATAAAACAAGTTCTTTTGATTAACACTGTTCGCAATTTCTGATGTCAGATAGGGCGGCCATAACCAAGTGGATATCTTCTATATTACAATTAAAAAAAATTAGTAATCAAAAATTATTTCCCAAAAAAACATCCTAATTAAAATAACGTGAGATTATTTTTTTGATTAACACCGATTTGCAATTTCTGATGTGAGATTGGGCGGCCATGACCAAGTGGATATCTTCTGTTTTACCATTAAAAAATTAGTGGAAAGAAATTATTATTAGTGAAAAAACACCTAAAATATCATATAGGATTTTTCTTTTGATTAACACCAGTTTGCTTTTTCTGATGTCAGATAGGACGACAAACACTGCGGAAGGACACAATTCCCACCATCAATGGTTAAAATAGCAACTTGTGTTCAATTAATCATATACAATAAATCATTTACAATAGGTAGTGTTGTAACAATTCTTTGATCCCCACAGATTGCCCGTTGTTTTCTGTCGATAAAAAGAGCTGTCCTCTCTCATGTAAGTAGTTGCTCAGTGGAAAGTGACATCTCTCAGCAGTGGTGACGCTAGCAGTCATCGTGGTGTTTTAACAGAAGAAACAGTTGTTTACTTTTTTTCTTTGTGGTAATAGTAGTCATCTTTCTCTCTTCCCTGATAAAAAGAAAATGGTAATAATATGACAGTCTCATCGCCCACTTCCACAATTAAGACAGAGCGCCAAAAAAGACGACCAAATTCTCACACTTCAAAGAGGAAGACTTTGCTATGCTCTTTGTCACATTTCACTTTGGACCTCCTGTCTGATGCAACTTCCTGTACACATAGCTCTAACTCAATCTTTATTGGCCTTTTGGTCAGGATCAAAGTGTAGTATCTGTTCTGATGGATACTGCACCCCATAGACTGGTATTGTCTTGGCCTTCGGGGCTTGATTTACGCCGGTCTATGGGTTTGTCCGGTGCAGTTCTAGGAGGTCCACCCTCCCAGGCTTTGCCTCCCCTCTTTGGGGAGGAGTAAGTTTATTGCTTACTGCCTGAGGCACCCCTACTGGGGAATGCCGACGGGACTGCCCAGGAAATTTTTAATGACCAGAGTGCTCACCTTCTCGGGCGCTGGCTTTTCAAGCCCCACTTTCCCGAGCCGACCTTGGGTCACATCTTACCTTGTGGGAGTAAGATAAAACTGGCTTTGTGCCTAACCTCCTGAAGAGGTGGTAACTAATACTAACCTTGCGTGGAATTACTAATCTTATTTTTTACACAATAATCTTGTTAAATTGTGCTTCGGCACTAAGTAATCTCCAAAATAAGTGATATGCCATAAAATGGTCGAACCAAATTGGTTATTCCTACTATGATGGAAACTGAAACTGATTTGATAATGAGTGTCTCTTAGTGACCAAGAAATCTTTGAGTTTGTTTTGAAAGAAGGTTAAAGTTTACATCAGCCGAAACGTGAATGTACACCAAGATGAGAATAGTAGTCTGAATAATGCAAAACTTTAGGATTTTTCTGTTATCATTGTTCATCTCTAAGAATCAGCCACGTTATTTTGGGTGCTCATACAACGTAGTTGTTGTTGGGGGAGAGGTTGCAGATCTGATTTGCTATCGGAAGATTCATTTATTGAAAAGACAACTTCAAATTTGCGTGTCCCATTTTGCTGGAAGTCTCTTTGCATCTGTTTGTTGTGTTATCAGATGCGGATGACTTTCATTTGTAAAAAAAAGGTATGCCTTCCTCCTTTGCTCCACCCTGAAAAAGGAAAGAAAAATGTCAGGTTTGAAATTCCGTACAAGGTTCACAAGTTCGACTAAAAACTTCCTGATAAAAATTCACGTAAGAACTCATCTTCTACCATCACGCAAAGAACTTTTTTTATGTACGTAAAATCAAACAAAATTTCTATGAACTTCCATTCTGTGGAACACATTGCCATGGGACTGCTTCCCTGTAAGCTACAACATGGTCGTTTTCAAGTCCAATGTCAACAAATACGAGCCGTCCTCCTAATTAATAAAATTTTGTGCATCCCATTCATCGTTTTCAATACTCTCACAATATTGTTCATCATGTGACTATATTGTCGATCGGCTGTCTGTTTGATTCGAACTTGGGACCTTATATCCGGTAAGAAACAAGAATTGTTTTCTTCTTGGGAGTTGCTGGGTGAGAAATAACTTATGGTAGAGATACAAGAGGATGTCATCCATCACTGTTAGATGAATTTTCTCTTGTTGATATTTTGAGGAGATAAAAGTCCCCAATAATGCAATGACGACAGGCACTGGGTCATCTGGCCTTCATATGACGTACAAGTTGGGTGGTCGAGTGGCGACTCGGGAAGTTATAATCAGCTGAACAGAGATATCATAAGAACAAAATGTTTTCTTAAATCGTTAATGCCAAAAGAATTGAAAGGTGTTCCTTGGAATTTTATTATTGTCTCTGTCGAAGTGAATTTAAATAGGAAATGGGCCATGTGGGTACTGTGTCACAGAAGTGCACATGAAGTTGTTGGCATTCTTGGCATTGACTGGACATATGTTAAGATAACACGCATCCAGGAATGAGCGTACATTTTGCAAAGAAATAAAAATTAAATTGTTTTATGCCCATACATCGCTGGTGTAGCCGTGTGGGGTGATGGGGGAGGTGAGATGCCTGTGGAATTACATTCCCCGTATTTACAGGTTAATGAAAATTTAAGCCCCTAATATGGAAAGTAATGGTAATGAGAATATATTGTTTTGTTGTTACAGAGTTGAATTCTGTTGGAAGGGGCGAAGTCATGCCCAGTCTCGACACACCTAATTCTCAACAAAAGGAAAGTGTAACAGGCATTCAGAGACTCCGTTTTTCTCGCCCATCGGATCCACGTCATTCAGAGATACAACCCGGACTTAAAATCGCCAAAACCAACATCGCCCTAACTTAGTAATATTGTTATTCCAAAATACAGACATTAGAAGTTAAAAGTTAGAAGTTTTTGAGCAATATAGTCTTGTACATTTTACTCTAATAATTATTCTTTTATACAAAAACACACATCCGAATTTGTCCATTATTTTTTTGCTTGAAATTGCCTTCGCCCTACAGAGGTACAAACTTTGAAATCCAACGCCGACCGATTATTGTCTTGATCTAATCACAACGTGGGGAGAGTGGAAATCGAAGGACCTTTCAACACTGACGGTCTTCATCAGTGCAACAATCTTTTCTGCAAACAGGTGACAAACCGAAAACCAGGAACGGCCAGCTTCGGGGACGTCACGAGAGGGTGGGGTTCAATCATTCAACTGACAATCTCATTAACCCTGATTCTCTTCTACCTTGATAAGTAGTAACTAGTTAAAAGAAAAAAAGATTGAAAAGCTGCACCTGAAGAAAGTCGAAGGTTACCTTGGCTAAAACGTAAATATAACAAACAAGATGGAAATAGTAATCCAAATAATACAAAGTTCGACATGATAACATTTTTTTTTCTCACTTGTCAATGACTACATATGAAGTCATTATATCAGTCCAATGATTTTCCAACATTTTAATCTGTTTACACTCACTTCCCCCAGCTATCGGTTAAATAACAGCTTATGTTGAAGTAATCAATTTGAAATTATCATAGATAATTTTATTTCTTCCATCGCCCCCCCCCCCCCCCCCTCCTCCCCACCCAACCCCAACCCGCTGGATTGAACAAGAATCTCAACTCGAGTGAAAGGGGTGAATCAAATTGAAATAATTCTAATAATAGTTTAGTATTAATTAATTATAATAAATTACTTAAATATGTAATAAAAAAGAAAATAACTTATATTTTGCTCTCTAAAAGTTTTCCCTAATTAAATCTGATAAAGTCGTTCTTTCCTTGAACTGTGAACTATATTTTCTATATTTAAACTGACTTCGTTTTTCACTTCCAACATTCCCATATGATTTTTTATTTAATCCCTTGCCGGTACATCTATATTTTCTATTCTATTATTTTTTTTTAAATTAGCGTCTGTTTACTTTATCAATTAATTAATATTTATTTCACACATTTAGCTAAAATTTTAACATTATTCTGTAAGAAAGCAACGCGCAAAACAAAACTAAAAATCTGAGACAATCGTCTAACAATCAACCGGCGTTCCTGCCGCTTTCCAGTTCATTCTGATTTCATTTTCAAATCCTTTTTTTTTATTATCAATTCACCTGGACATTATGCAAATTTCATGCACAGCACAGGCTATTTTTTGCCATTTATGTCGGGGGGGGGGGGGGGTATGCTCAGTTCATTACACTCCCTCCTGTTATTATATACGTAGCAGCCACGAGGTGGCCTCCTTCGTCTGTGGCTCCTTCGTCTGTAGCTCCTTCTGAGACGTGGCACAGCTAATTCAGTCGCTTCTTGAGGTGGTTCTGCCAAGAACTGTTGATCTTCGCTATTGCCATCGTCACTGTAGCTCAACCGATTAAGGCCATCATCGACCGAGCTATCGCCCTCGTAATTCATCACCAGCACAGACAATTCTTCATTGCTTGATGCTGCACTTGCACTGTCTTCGGAATTTCTCACCATACAGGCAAAGATCCCTTACATAGCGAGGCACTCTGTCCACACACACTGTTTGAAGACTCACCACCTTCGTCACAGTTCCTGTCCTCCATTCACTTGTACACCTGTTTGGTCGGGTTCACACCAGCACAACGTTCCCCTGTTCATAAATTTCATACTTGTGTTCTGGTAGCAACGAAAGGGCTTCATCGATGCCTTTTATCCAGACTTCAGACTTGTACAGTGCATTCACCGGAGCTGTTGCACTATGGACATCGTCTTTTGGCGTGATATTGTACCAATAAACCGCCTCTTCAGCAGTGCATCCCTTCCTAGCGGCAATTGGTTTTAGATCTATGGGACCTCTTGACAATACTATTTCCTGGCGATGCATATGCACACCGAAAACGCAATCGGATACACCAGCTTTCAGAAAATATTCTGAACCTATTGCTACTAAAAGCTGTACTGTTGTCGGTCAAAATTTCTTCTGGTGGACCCCTCTCAAAGAAAACAGAGCCACTTTATCATAGCGGCAGAATTCTCTCGTCGCAAGAGTCACCATATGGTAAACTGGGTAGGCCCGCAATCGATGCGGATTAGGTAGTGAACATCCCCATAGTGAGTGACATCCATACCCTACCTTTGCCATACATTAATTATTCAAGCTTCCCATGTTTCCATCATATCGGTGCAGAGTCAATGGACAGATATTCGCGACAGGGTGCAATTGCAGATTTCACGGCCCTCTTTGTCATACCAGGGGCAATCCTCCTTACGAAGTAGGTTGTTCGTTTCACTCCAGTATGACCGCTGTTCAGATGGATCTGTCGTATTTAGTTCGGCTCCATGCTGTTATCGGCGACGGCATATATCTGTGACACAGCCTCTGTTTCTTTCTTCATTGCCTCCAGCCACCTCTGCGGGACTCTAGTGATCTTATCGGCTTTATTTTGACTTGACCCGACGATCCCAACATCTACCACCAGCGCATACTCTTTGATAGGTTCTAAAAAGGTTTGCAACTGTTTTCTGATAAGCATTTCACTAGCAACCTTAATGCTAACTCTGGATTTGTTAGTCAATGTGTTAGTAAGCCATCGGTAAACACATAAGAAGTCGGTCTTCAGGTGTAAAGATTTGGCCTCCCAGTGTATAGCCAGATTTACTCCTTTTAGAATAGCATCCAACTCTGCGAGGTTTATGTGTCATGTATCCGATTCTGATCGCATCCAACACGCATCTTCAATTGCGGTCCCATGCGATTCAAGCAGGACGCCTGTGGTCAAAGAACTTGCGTCAACCCACACATCAATCTCCTCGCCATTGATGCACCATTTACCTTTGCATGGGTTGGCCTGACTCACTCAATGAATAGCATCGGTTAGCATACATCTTAATGGGACATCCTCGGTTTGATCGTCCCATCCTTGTCTCCATGCTTGTCCGTCGCTTGCTTACACTAGTCGCTACTCGCAGCTTGTCGCAGTCCATTCATTTTGTTGTTGGTCAAACTCTGCTAAAAAATCGTGTTCTTCAATGCTAAGGGCTGGCGTAGCCACACAAACAGAATCTTACTTCAAGATGGATACTCCGCCTAGAGCTTTTATCACGTCTATCTCCAATCAAGAGGTCAAACCCAAGCGGGTCCCCCCACCATTACCAGAACCTCAATTACAACTGCACGTTCACTCCCCAGTCAGAGGCTAACAGACTCAACTCCACATGTCTGTGTTCTGCCGCTAATAGTAACCACCTTGATGGTCTGCTTTTACCACGTCTAGCACACGTTTTTGCTCACTATGGTGCAGAATCAACTCTTTCCCGTTCACAGCTACTCTTGCAGTTGGCAGCCCGAGTTCACATCTTGTCTGGGAAAGAAGCCGGCGCATAGCTGTCATCCCGTAAACCTTGTCTGGGACAATCCAGAGAAGTGTGGTCTAGTCCTTCACAACGGTAACACCGTGCACCACTTCTCTGCAGTTGGGTCCCGAGCTCTCCGTTTGTCGCACCAAGCAAGACAATGGTTAAGTGGTTAATTCCATCACATTCGAAACACCTTTCCTTGGTTTGCATTGGTACCACGGCTGCCGTAATTAATGCGAGTCTAGGTGGGTCATCTTTCAATAAATTTGAGACAAGAGCTGAAAAATGCTCATTTCCTCCATTCGAGAAGGAGCTGGTAGGGGCTGTCGGGCAACCCATGGACAAAGGCTGCATTGAAGCCTCGATTCGTCATACCATCAAATGGTCCACCAGATAAACATCTACGGTTTCACGCGGGTGCATGCAGCGTGCCACAAACTGTGCATATGCCACATAGGAGTCCAGGGCAAACGTTGTAAACAAGCTACCTTTATGGAGGCATGATCTCCCTTTTTTCTTCACTCAATTGTTGGTACACCGCAAAGGCCAACTGTCGGTTGGTAAACTGTCAAATGCATAGAGATTATTTATGCATTCTATTTTCTTCACAGAGCACAGCCAACACACAAGCTCAGCCTACTCAATCCATTCAATAATAGGTTGGCTGGGATCCAAACCACTAAACTCTGGTATAAGCTTCAGACCAATCTTGTCTCCCACAATGATGCTGAGATAGCTTGTAAGAAAGCAACGACAAAACAAAGAAAAATCCGGGACAATCGTCTAACAATAAACTGTCATTTCTGCCACTTTCCAGTTCATTCTGATTTCATTTCAAATTCTCTCTTTTTATCAATTCACCTGCATGCTATGCAAATTCCATGCACGGCACAGGCTATTTTTTGTTGTTTATGTCAGGGGGACTCAGTCCATTACATATTCTAATTTTCTGGCTGAGAAGATGTTTTCGCTGTGTATACGAGGGGGTGTTCAATAAGTAATGCCCCTGACCTACTTCCAGTTGTCTGATCTATATGAAATTTTGCATGTGTAATGATTTATATCTGTATGGGTTATGTTGCAAAGAACAGCTCTGAACTAATTGTGGTTTCTGATTTACAGGTGTTTGAACTGAGTCACGTGTGAAATGGAGCCAGTTGAGTGTCGTGCAGTGATCCGGTTTTTGTATTTGAAAGGACACACACCAAAGGAGACTTTTGATGAAATGAAAGAAACTTATGGTGATGATGCCCCATCATATGACCTTGTGAAACGCTGGCATTGTGAATTCAAACATGGCCGGAAGTCTGTGGAAACAGCTCCCAGACCTGGTCATCCCTCTTCTGCCATTGATGAGGCATCTGTCCGTCAAGTTGAGGCTGCCATTTTGGAAGATCGACGCATTACTATTCGCTAAATAGCCCAAGAGGTCAAGATTAGTACAGGATCTGTGGAAACTGTCAATCATGACCATTTGCATATGCATAAGGTGTCTGCCAGATGGATTCCCAAGTTGCTCACACCTTTCCAGAAGCAAGAACGCGTCGAGTGCTCGAGGATGAATTTGTTGATATGTCCTAAGAAGATGAGTCAAAGTTTTTCAAAAGACTGATTACACAGGATGAAAATTGGGTCCATCACAATGATCCAGAGACCGAAGCCCAGTCAATGCAGTGGAAGCACTTGGACTCACCACCTCAAAAAAAAGTAAGGGTGCAGCCCTCCGCTGGCAAGGTCATCCTCAGTCTTCTGGGACCAGGACGGAGTAGTGATGACAGATTTCCTGACAAAGGGTACCACAATTACAGAAGCCTATTACGCTTCACTTTTGATGAAATTAAGAGAAGCTATCAAAATCAAGAGGCGGGGCAAGATCAGCAAAAGTATCCTCCTCCTGCAGGACTACGCTCCGGTCCACAACTCGTATGTCGCCAGATCAGAAGCACAGGCGTGTGGTTATGAAATCCTCCCCCGTACTCTCCTGACCTTGCACCCTCTGACTTTCATCTCTTCCCAGCCATGGAGTTGTTTTTGAAAGGAAAGCGTTTCCCAGATGATGCAGCCTTGATTTCTGAGGTTACGACGTGGTTGGAGGACCAACCTGAGGTGTTCTACAAAAACGGTGTCCAGAGCTGCATCAAACTATGGGAGAAATGCATAACTCTGGGTGGTTCCTATGTAGAGAAAGACTAATAACTGTGCCAAGTTTCATTAATCTACAGCTATGGGAAATGAGCCAGGGGCATTACTTATTGATATTAATTATTATATTTTTGATCCTTCACATTACATTCTTCAATTATTTCATTTTTATTTTATTTTAATATTACCCTTTTTCGAAATTGTGGATCCTTCTGCTACTGGCTTTTTCCTGACAGCAAAAGTGTTTTTTTAACACAATAGAACAAAAGTAATATCTATTTTCAATCTTTTTCTTCATTTTCAATATTTGTCTGCAACCATTACTATTCATTATTTTGCACTCTTCGAATGGTTAATTTTCCATTCAAGAAAAAAATATATAATAACTATATATTATTATAATTTTCAAAAAAATATTCGAAGTTGCTTATTATTTCCCTGAATCAACTTTTTGCCTTCTGAAGAGAAGAATATTTTCTTTGAAAAATCCAGGGTATTTAAAAGAACTTAAATGCACTCTCTTCTATCCTTTTATTGAATATTAAGAAAGTATGAAAATAAATATGTAATTGTAACTATATATATGTGAGTAGCTTCATTTTCATTCAACTATGTTTCTCAATAAAACTAAGTGAAGTAATCCTTTTTTGTAACCTGTTTACTGTATTGAGTTATACTATTCTGCTACGCTTCCGTCTACTCCATCCTAACCCCACCCGGGAGACAGATGCACACATGTCTGTTCTCCCATCTTTCTGGATATATTCCTTGTAAAGAAAAATATTGATTGCGAACTCAAAAAGCCAGAAGATTTGATATTTTTTGGTTTGACCAATTCAATCAGTACGATATTTATTGAAGACTGTATGTGCAATTGGTGAATGTATCGAACGGGGAGGGGGGGGGTTTAGAAAAATCTATATCAACTTGAAAGATGTGTACGACATGTCTGTTTACTCCTTTTAAACTATTAAACCTAGAAACATGACATCAAGCTAGGAATGATCACATACAATGTATCAGATACACGGTTCATGACTGCCTTGAATAGATTCTATTAAGAGGGTTTATCATGTGTTGGAGTTGTCATGGCTTAGTTTCTCAGAAAAATATGTGTATATATTTTTGTGGGTGGGAGGATGACAACTCAAAAATCATCATTCCTATTAGATTTTGAACTGGCATTCACGTAAATAACATGGGCCATATCTACAAGGTGTGTCTGAAAAGTAACAGGACTTTGTCACAAACACTTTAATTCTAAACAGCAAACTACATAGCCCCCTCCCCTCGAGTCTAATGCAGTTTCCCACTCTTCTATGCACTGTTGGAAGGATTATGCTGGGATGCCCTCAGCTTCTTGATGGCCGTCACACCTCCAAAACAGATCCTCTTGATGGTCCGCTTGAACTTGAAGATTGGGGGGGGGGGCACACACAGAGAAAAAGATCAAGTGAAAAACCGAAAAGAATCCACTAGCAAATGTGGTTAAAAAAATAAAAAGGGAATTCCCACCCAACCCTGATTAAAAACGTACTAGCCTCACATTAGCTATAAAGAGACACCAGTTAAGACTTTTAGATATCTTCCACTGCCCGGGAATAGAGATCGCCATGAAACCAAAGCTTATAGGCGAAATTTAAAAAAAGCTAAGTTTTTAATTTCTTATTTTTGAACTGTCTCTGTTCTTAAATAATCCATGTATTAACGTTAGTTAAACAATACTTTTCTTCCAGGTAATTCCATCAGTAACGCAACTTCTCAATTGTTTTTTATTCTGTAATAGCTGAGTGCCCCCCAACACAAAAGTAGATTTAATAATGACCGGTGAAATGTCCTCAAAATAAATTTTGCTTATGATAGTGAGAGGGGAACCTATCTTCAGTCCTTTATCTCTGGAAGGCGTCTATCTATATCTATCTGTGTATATATATATATATATATATATGGAAGTTTTTTTTTTTAATACCTGCGGAGGCACGGAAATACCCGACTAGTACACGGGCGCAGGCTATCCCCTCTCGATATGTAGGACACGGAAAAAAAGAGAGGGAAAGCTCTGATAATAAAACCTTGCTATTAACCACTTACGTCTTGGCAGCAAACCGTTGGGGAGGGAGGCCTCCTTAGTCCTGATCGACAACCTTCCTAGAGCTGGAATCTCGAACAAAATATCCAGTTTGCAAACCTAGAATTGCTTAAAGAGTAGATGGGCGCTACCTATCGCCTGGCCTTTGCACTCCTTCTTTGTCTATTAGTAGCAATACACATCGACCAGAAAATGGTTTGGATAATCACAGAATTTCAGGGTAGTTCTATTGAAATAGTCATATCTTAAAACCTAAAGCACTTTAAGTGCTCAAAATACCATCATTTTGTTAGGAAATGAATATCCTTTCAGGTGCATTCATGAATAATAATATACATTATATATTTTTAAGAGTTTTGAGCAAATAAAGGCCAAAAAATGTTAACACTATTTTCAGCAATTTACGTCACTTTTTTTTTTACCCCCGCATCGTTTAAAAGTCTCGTACCAACCCTCTGTGCGGAATTTCGTCCTGAAATTTGGAAACGAATCAGGGGATACATCATTTTTAATGTTTGTCGGTGTACGAAGTAATTCGGCTCATTCATTTTCTTGAAATTTTAAAAATAATCCTTCAACACGACGTCGGTTGAACATTTTCAAAAAATACATTTCCATCGCCCAATTAGTAAGTAAATCAATCATTTTACTTTTTTATGCATTAAAATTATAATTGTATATATGTGTTCTCTTTTGGTAGTAATAATATTCCATTACCCTATCCGAAAAAAAAAAATTTTCTATTTATAGTTTGAAAAACTGACTAGTAGCAGTAATAGTTAGCAGCTATAAACAAGAGACGATTTTTGTTTATTTTCATTCTACAACGAATTTTAAAAATGTGAAAATATGTATATAGAAAATGTTGTTACATTTTTCGTACCACAACTAGTAAATAAATTATTCTTTCATCTTTTTTTATGCATTAAAATTATACTTGTACGTTGTTTTGTCTTTCGGTAATAGTAATTTTAAATTACCTTATCCTAAAAAATATTGTCCTTTTTTTGAGTCAACAATGGCTGCTAGTATTGCTGATATAACAATCAATCAGCAGCAGCTAGTCTTGTAAAGCTTTGTAAAATTCGTTTATAAACTTTTAAAAATAAGACAAAACTACTTTTGGTGCTTAAAAAAGTTAATCCTATTTAGTTCTTTTATAAAACATACTTCAAGAAATACTGGTTTTCACTCAACTTTCGAATTTCTAGTAGTAATGACTTTCTAGTCATCAATTAAAAAAAAAATTAGATTCTACTTTTTTAGGCGATTACGTGTGAACACCCTTAAAGTCTTGGCGAAAAAAAAAAATTTTAGAATTTAGAGTGGGGGATCAGTTTCACATATAAATTTAATGTAAAATGATCTCCGATTTCCCGGCCATTCTTGCTTTTTAGTGAAATTTATAAAATAAATAATTACTCTACCACTAACTCTAGGTACGACTAACAAGCCCACCTCCTAAAAATGCTTTCTTGAACGTATCGTACCATTAACCTTAAATATGAGTGGCAAGCTACCCCTAAAAAACTCTTTTAACCCTAACACTAAGTCCGAATGGCAACCTCCATCTAAAACAAAACCCCTTCCTTAACTTTATCACTAACCCTAAGTCCGAGTGGCAAGCCCTAATCCTACAAAAAGCCCATTAAAACCACACATAATCGTCTAAAAAAAAAATTAAAAAAAAAAAGAAGCAGACGCCCATAAAAAAAGCGCACAGGATTTATTTTCCATAGAAAAAAATTGCTCAATGCCCTAAAACGCTAGAATGGTCCGGAAATGGTGAATTATTCTACATTAAATATATGTGAAACTAACCCCCCCCCCTCAAAATTCTAAATTAATTGTTTTTTTGTTTTTTTTTATTTCTGCTAAGTTTTCAGAGTGTTCACATAACCTGAAGTTCAAGTGGTAAGCCCCTCCCACAAAGACCCTCATAATCGTCTAAAAAAAAAACCCAGAAAAAAAACAAAAAAAACAAGAAAAACGCACAGGATTTATCTCCCATACAAAAAATAATTAACTGTCCTAAAACGCTAGAATGGCCTTGAAATGGGGGATTAATTTATAATTAATTTATGTGAAACTGATCTCCACTGTAAATTCTAAAATAATTGTTTTTCTTTCTTTCTTTCTGCCAAGTTTTTCAGGGTGTTAACATGTAATTGCCTAAATAAAAAAAAGTAGAATCTCATATTTTGGGGAGGCAAGGGGGTGAGTTAGCGGAAGGTGTTAATCTACAATAATGCCAAAGAAATCTTGCAATATATTCATTTTTAAACAGTCCTAGTATTAGATTTTAGTTTCTTGTACATAAAATGTATTACAATTCAACTTTGAGTTTTCTAACTTCTTTCTTTTAATGGATTCATGGTATTTTTAAGGTATTGCAGCATATTTATGTGCACTTAGTGCAGATTACTTGGAAACCATTAATTTCTGGAGATTTTCAGTGACACATTCTGATTCCTTGTACAAAAATACACTTATATGGTAAATTTCATTGCTTAATCTTGTGTTTTAACAAAGATATAACATTTTTAGTGAAAAATTAGTGTAAACACTCCATTTTGGCCCTTACCGGACTAGACGGTCGGTCGGAGAGACCCGATCTGACCAATCGGCTGGTACAACAACGTATGAAGAATACAAAGATTTCTTGATTGACAAAATCGACAATCTCATACGACACTCATAACAAAATGTTAGACTAGATACTTGACTAAAAAGAAAGAGAATCTTTGTTCGAATGAGGTTTTTGTCCTTGTAGACTTTGCAGAAAATTATCAATTTCTCATACAAGACGAAATCCAAAGTTTTCATTGGAGCAAGGAATATTCCACCCTGCACCCTGTAGTGCTTTACTACCGAGATTCCGATGGAACACTGAAGCATCTTTCATTGTGTTTTATTTCTAATGATAACACCCACGACACTGCATTCGTGTATCAAACCCAAACAATGACAGTTCACTACATTCGTGCATTATTGCCACATGTTAACAAAATGATTTACTTCAGTGATGACTGTGGGGGTCAATATAAAAATTATAAAAACTTCATAAATTTATGTCTTAGGGATTGATGCAGAGTGAGTTTTCTTTGCTACAAGCCATGGAAAATCCCCTTGTGATGGAATCGGTGGTTCAGTAAAACGGCATGTGGCTAAACGGTCGCTTCAACGTCCTCTGAATAATCAAATCCTGGATTATAAAGCCATACTAGAAATCTGCCTGGAGATGTCTGCAATCAAGTTCTTTGATATTAGTATGGAAACTATGGAGGAGGTGAGAAAGCTTCTTGAGGCAAGATTTGCCAGGGGAAACACAGTACCAGGAAGCAGAAGCAGCCACCATTTTGCCCCATTGTCAACATTGGGCATAAGCTGACCAGCGAGGATGAACCATATACAGACAACCATTATTTTAACTTACAATCAATTCTTGAAATCTCTGACATTTCAATAATGCAATATGTAACCTGTGTTTATAATTCTTTCTGGTGGATTGGTATTGTGAATGAAATTAATGCAGAGGAAGGTGATGTAACCGTCAAGTTCATGCACCCTCATGGACCACGCAAGACATTCAATTGGCCGAAAATTGATGATACATGGTTTGTTCCAATCAAGAAAATTCTTTGTGTTGTCTCCCCAACAACATATACAAGAAGAACATACAAGATAGCTGATGAGTATAAAAAAACGATTTCTGCATTTCAGTGGCATAAAGAAAATAACAGTATGTAGATAATGTTGTTGTATGCCGGTTTTTGTTGTGAAGTCCGCTTTTATGGTAAATATCTGATCACTGTGAGACTTTATTACCTTTTACTATTTAACTTTTACTTTCTAAAACTTATTTCTATGTGAATTTTATATAAATTTAGATGAACGGTCCCTCCAACTTCATCTGACATACCCAAACTAGTTGCTTCCCCCAATAGGGTATTTCTGAACTCTCGGAAAAAGACCTAACTTTTAATAGACACTGTGAGTGAACAAAAAAAAGTATTATTTACCATTTTTGGTTCAGAGGTACTTCATAGTGTCTAAATGAATGTCCAAAAGAAAAAAACCCGTTACCATATCAGCTCCATCATTTTTTTTGCCCCATATTGGTGCACATGTAAAAAATTTCAAAATTTGATAAAATCTCATAGAAGGCTTCATTTCTGAGCAAATGGATACCATTTTTGGGTTCCTTGGGTTGAAGAACATACCTGTGTGAATTTTCAGCATCACATCATGTTCCAAACTGAAACTATTCAAGAAAATGTAATTATTAAAATGTCGCCCGGGCGACATCTTGCGCGATTTACGCGACACGGAAACTGCTCTCAATCGGAAACCGCTTGGAGTTGCATCCTCAAATTTTCAGGATTTCTTAGTTTTTATGATGTCCATCTGCGGTGCAAGTTACAACAAAATCTGAGGATATGGGTTTCAAGCCCTGGATGATGTGACATGAAATAACCCTCCAGTGGCAAATACACAAAGTCAACTGGCCCCAAATTTAAAGATTTCAGTACATCCCTAATTAAAAAAGAAATTCTCAAAGAACCAAACCCAATCACAAGACTGACATATTCTAATACAGATAACAACAGAAACAATCCCGAAATCATCAACAATCTCACATACCAAACAAAACCCTTGGATCAATACAGAATGTAAAGAAGCCATCAAAAAACTGAAAAAAGCAAAAAGAATGTTTTCAACAAACCCTACCACAAGCAATTTACAAAAATATCGACAAACCTGCGCGAATGCACGGCGCATTATTAAAGAAAGCAAAGGAGAAGCCTGGAAAGATGTATCTCCAAGATGACAAGGCTGCTGCAAAGAAGGTGGGCTCCCTCTACCGTGCTAGTAAACTTCTCACACCTGACATTATCCTGTATTTCTACAAAGCCACCATCCGCTCATGCATGGAGTATTGTTGCCACATCTGGGCTGATGCATCATCCACTAGTCTCTCCCTCTTAGACAAGGTTAAAAAAAAGAGTCGCTAACTTAATAGGTCCCTCACTATCCACCAAGCTCCAGCCTCTGTCCCATCGCCGCAATGTTGCATCTTTGAGCTCGTTTTACAAATACTTCAATTGAATGTGCTCCGATGAACTAGCTGCTCTAGTACCCCCTCAACGTAAATACACTAGAACAACCCGACAATCAGCTAAATCCCATCCATTCACTGTGGAGGTCCCCAGATGCCGGAAAACCTTCTACTACAATAGCTTCTTTCCTCGTGCTGCCGGCCTCTGGAACTCACTCCCTGCTTCCTGTTTCCCTGACTGTATCGACATGCAGAAGTTTAAAACATGCAGAAGTTTAAAACATCTTGCTGCATAGCTCCCAATACTTTCACCCTAATTCTCAGTAGCCTCTTACGTCTACAGTGGTGGCTTGCCTTGTTTGGGGTGAACTATGTTAAAAAAAACCCAAAAAAAACAGCCAAATGTTCGTGAGCAGGTGCATTGTCATGGTAAGAAAGATGAGGTGTAAACATAAACATGTAAAAAAAAATACAATAGTTGTAGAAAGCAAAGGTTACTTCCAACATGTCTCTTTCGCTAATCTCTCTTTCACCCATAGCTCACACATTGCACATCCAGTTTCCTTACTTTTAAGGCATCAACTGAAAAATATTTTCCTTGAACTTTAATAAAATTAAAGTATATGCAAATCACTTGAAATTTTTAGACTTCCAATATTGAGAGCTTAATAATAAAACATGTATTGAAAGATGTCTAATCACATAACCTCAGTTGTCTAAGCTCTATTTTTATTATTGCTATGTTTTTGATTTTGTTTGGGCATTTTAGAATTCGGCTATGCCATCTTGTTCTCCAGATCAACTCCTGATGCAATGAACATTCAGAAGCTTGTAATTTCTCTTCGAAAATAACATTTTGTTATACATAAAAAATGACATTATTTTTTGGTTTAATCACATTGAAAGAATAAATGAGAGTTGTTAGATTAAATGATGTAGAACAGTTAAGGTAACAGGGTCAGTTGGCAGGGAAAGGCCAAGAAAAATATGTGAGGAAGTGATAAGAATGGATTTGAGAGAAAAGGGGATAAAGACTTGACCAGATATAGGTTAGTTTGGAAGTCACTTTCTAAAAGCTGTCCAACACATTGTCAGTATATAAAACAGACGTTAAACCGATGATGATGATGCTAAAAATCAATATTTGACTATATCTATTGTTTTACTAAAACTGAGTGAATCAACATTTATTTCCTAAAAGCTTTTTCCCCATATAATTTAATCACACAAAATACATGCTCAAATAGTTCTTAGTTTTAAGATTGAGTTATGCTTGAAAAAAAATCCATTTGAATCGTTCTGAATAGCCGTAATTTGCAATTAACTGAACAAATTAACACTTAGCTATCTATATATTTCTCTTGTTCTCTATTTCTATATTTCTATTGATTCAACCACTCTCTAGTATTTATTGTCATTTAGAGAAAGTGACTTTTTTCAGTGTTGCGTCGTAATTGCTTTATTTTGCCATCTAATTTACTTAGTGTAAACATCATAAAAATGTATGTAAATTAGATGGCAAAATAATAAGTCTTTTTATCTTCTGTATTATCCTTAAACAAGGAGACTTATTTTTTTCTCATGCAAGAATAATGTCTCTGCAGATATACTTGAGTTTATGAATTTTAAAATGAAATTAAAGTTGAATAAATAGTGGTTGTGACTCGATGTGTTACGATTATGTTTAGTTTTGCTATAAAATGAAACGATCATTTAAAATTCTTACACTTTGCAGTTAAAATATTTAATTTCAATAAAGAAAGTAACCATTGAACTTCGTATAAATGGTGCCCGATTTAACTTTATATAAATGGTGGACGGTTGAATTTTATAACTGGCTATTTGGAATAGAAAGAAGACATGTTCTTCATTCGGTTTTGATAATTAGGATACGGCAAATGTCACAGACTCTGAGGTGAGCAACATCTTCCACTTGCACTCTATGTAGTCAGGTCCAAAGGGTTAACATCAGCCAAGCTGCATAGTCATATAGCTTCTTATACATGCGATCCATGTCTTCCTCGGTCTACCACGCTCCTTAGTTCCCAGGATGTGCAGACATGTTAAGCAGGATTATACTAGAGGTGGCACACTGTACATCATTGAACTTCCTGAGACACAAAGTGCATTAGTGAATTGCGTATCAAATAGAAATGATGCTGTGTTTTCATACAAGTTGCTTTTTTCTCTCAGCTCATTGCTTCTCAGAAGATAAAAGGATCGTTTAATTCCATCAACCTTGACTGCAATATTTTCCATGTTAAAAACCATTATGCCATCTTTCTCGTCTTGTTTAATATCTCCCCTCCCCACGTAATTGTTTTCCTTTTTTTCTCTTTAAAAATTGTCTCTAAATCTTAAGGTTTGATCTTTTGAAAAATTAGTTTCATTATGACTTCTCCCTCTCACTCTTTTAATGTTAAACAAAGCGAAAGACAAATTCTTTGATGCCATTCTGGAATGAATTTTCATTTTATCTTAAAAAGGTCAGTAAATAAATTAAACCTCTTTCTGTATTCACAGAATCTCCAGAGATCAATTGACATTTTAATTTAAAGAAATGAAAAGAGAAAAAAAGAAATGTCCCTTTCCTATATTAGGTTGTTCACAAAATAATTACCGATTTTCAGAAAGAACCATGAGTCCATGCAGAACACATTTATCAGACTTTTTCTCCACACCAATTTGCTTAACATGATCGTACACTGTTGAAATACTAATATCAAGTGCTCGGATGTAAATGTGTTTCAGAATCTGGTAAAAAGCTGAAACCCAAAGAAACATACACATTATTTTTATTCCTTTGGTAACGGGCATTTTGTAGCATCTCCATGTAAACAATGTTACATGTTTTTCAATTGATTGCCGAAACAATTGCATCTGAAAATATCTTTTTTTTGTGCATATTTGTACATGTGACTTCTTCAATAAAACGGTTCAGCTTATGTTAATCCATGTATTTAAATAAGAATGCATTCTATCTGCTGAAGGATATTTAAACTTAGTGTTTTTCATGGTTTAAGGTACGATTTCAATGTCAATGTGTGATGTTAAATTAAAAAAAAACATAACCTAATGATTATCAAGTGTATATATATATATATATATAATATATATATATACACTTGATAATTATATATATATATATATATATAAAATTATACTAAAGTGTTTCCTTAAGGCTGTTTTCCTATATATTTTAATCACACAAAATACACGATAAAATATTTTTCAGTTTTGGGATTGAGTTATGTTTGAAAAAAACTTTCATTTTTGTTCTAATTAGCCATAATTTGCAAGTAATTCTTCAAGTAACCCATCTCTTACTAACTTTCTATCTATCACTTAACCCTCTCTCACTGTCTAATGTTGTTTGGCCTCCACCCCACCACACTCTTATTCTGTACGTCGTCTATTATTCTTAATCCCCCCTCTCTCTATGTGTTTATTAAGTCAAAGGTAATAAGGAATATTAGAATATCACCACGAGCAGTAATATTATTTAATGCATAGTTGGAGAGAAAAAGAGAGGCTAATTTTGGATTTTGTCTTTACTCATTTATTTAAAAAAATTTAACTGGCATTGCAAACTCACTTTTTCCTGATTAAAACAATTTAACCTCAGCAAAATTCAGTATGGGCACCAGCATTTGCCGCCACCTTCTTAAGCCGTCTGAATGGAATCAACTTATTTCACAAGAAACTTTGGTAATTTATTTTAATCACCCTGTAGACCAACTACAAAAATGTCATAGATGTAAATTTTTCTTAGATTTTTTTTTTTTTGTACATTCATTCATTTTATATATATATATATATATATATATGGAGTGCCTGATCAGTAAGTTTATGAAAAGATGTTTGGGGATGTTTAATTCCTTGACAAACATGGCACTATACAGTTCATCAATGGAGCTAAAACTTCTGACATTGTCACTTGTTGAGGAATATAAATTAGGTAAAGCACGACTTTTCCACATGCTGAATGACTTGTGAAGAATGCCCAACCATCCGTAGTAACTGTCCGAAAATGGAAGGCAAAACAAGCTGTAGAAGATACAGAATAGGCTCTTAGGATGAAAGAAATAATTGGTGTGTTGACATATGGAAGAGGAAGTCTAGGTCTCCACCCACAGCTTTGGTGGTCCAAAGAATCCTCTGTAAAGCAAAGGAAAATGGTTTCGGAAGCAATTCATCATCTTGAGGAAGCTAAGCACATTGTTACAGCTGTAGGTCAAAGTAAACAGGGCACATGGACCAAGTGGAAGCGTGCAAAAGACAGACATCACATGGTGCAACCTCAAATACATGGAGCCTAAAAAATTAAGTTTTCTCATAAAGACAGTACACAATATCTTAAAAACATTAGTTAACATCCATCCTTAGGGGTTAACTACATTCGATTGATGCATAGCATGTCGGGGAAACTGCCAACCTCAAACATATTCTCACTGGATACAAGCATTCCGTGAGAAGCTACACATGAAGACACACTGAAGTATTGGAGATTGTTATGGGGGCTTCGAAGATATCTTGTGAGACTGTCAATAAAGCTCTTAATGTCACCAGTAAAACAGTTAATTTTGTTAAAGAAGGAAATAGTTCAAAGTCTTTGTGTAAAAATAGGCAGATTGTCATTGTTTGATGGCTGCACGGACTGGCACGTTGCATTCGACTTAGAACGCTGGCTCGTATTTCCAACTGAAATAATGTTAACAGATCAGCGTCCGGATATTGTCATTTGGTCCGTTAATTTGAAAAACATTTTGTCATTGAATTAACGGTTCCATTTGAGAAAAATTTTGACTGGGCACACCAACGCAAGTTGGAAATATATGAAGATCTACGAGAACAATGTGCAAGAAATGGCTGGAAAACCATTGTATTTCCTATCGAAGTCAGATGCCAAGGTTTTATTGCCAACTCAACCTCTGTGTTTCTTCATAATCTTGGTCTTTCTCCATCAGACAAGAAAAAATACATAAAGGCTTTATCTTCATCAGCATGGATATGGCAATCCCACATAGTGACGACAATCCAATCAGGTCTAGTAGTATAGTGAGATACTGTTGGGGTCCTCTGGGTTAATGGTAATGATGCTTCAGCCCTGACACCATGCCTGAAGCCAGAGTCATCATCTGATGAAGGCTTTGTTTGAAGTAATGCTGCTGTACCAGCAACAGTTATTGTATAAACATTTTATATATTATAGAGATATACATATATAACATTTTAGACCTCCCACTGAAAGGTAAAACGAATAGAGAACTACACAAATAAGGAATATCAAAGTACATACAAATATAAAAATATGCAGAGCTGACATCAGAATTATTTTTATTTCCGATGTTGATTATATTTCTTCATTTTCTCTGATGTGAAAACCTTTCTTTTGTCTTTTGCATATCTGGAAGCTATATAATACCCGAAAACGTTATATGGACTAAAAAAAAAACATTTTTCTCATAAAAAACATTTTCCAGCCTCAGATATTTTCCCACTTTTTTTTTTTTTTTTTTTTTAGATCAGAGATGGATGTCACTCATTACCAAGGATTTTTATATTTGTTATCTTTTTGAGATTATATTTCCATGTATTTTTCCTGCAGTGTGCTAGCGTGACTGCAGAGGTTAGTTTTTCAGTCAAAATAATTGTAATCAAATGCTGCATATGTATGTGATCAAATGGTGCATATGCATGTGATCAAATGCTGCATATGCATGTGATCAAATGGTGCATATGGCCCATGTGTTTACAGATTTAACACAGAGTAGAACACAAATGCAAGTCATAATGAAGACTGCAGCCTGTTTCTATGGATACTTATCTGAAAAAAAAAGCCTTCTCATATTGGATGGCATCAAAGTATTATTTTGTTCAATAATGATAGACATTTTGTGTCTATTTAATCTGTTCTTTCCAAAGTTCTAACCAACATGTCTGGCTGTGAACTATTTTCAAAAACCATTAAATTTCTGTATTTTTCCTTTGTTCCTCAAGTTTTCGACTAATCATCTATGTGAATCGTAAACATATTGTTCGATCTTATATGAAAAACAAAATGAAAAGAAAAATTTGAAAAAGATTACTTGACGTAATTCAGTTTAAATCAGACATTATTTGTGTATTCACCTGATATTTTGAAACTAGTAGTTTCTAAATGTCAGATTTTCAAAGTCAGACCCAAATAGCATTTAAGCTGACAAATCTAATTGATTCTGACTAACCCATTATTATTTTTTATTGTTGTTGGAGTGGAGAGCAGGAGCATCTGACTGCCGTGAACTAAGACACTTGTCTGTGTCGATCGAAGAGACGATGTTTGGTTTGCTGCTTGTGTAGAGCTGAGCTGCCAATGCTAACCCGGAAACGCCTGCTTACGAAAAATTTAATTTAATTTTTTAAGAGTAAACGGCAGCGGGCGGCTTATGACGTGGCTCATTAGCATAAGTGAGATGTCGCTGCTATAAAAAACGTGATTTTGGAAGATGCGTTGGTCGGAAGACGTGAATGTTGGTGAACTGTTATATTGACTCGTTGAGTTGTACCATGTTATTGGCAATATAGCATGCTTAACTACAATTTATTTAAAAATTACTTAGTCTGGTCTAGATGACTGCTGATTTAAAACATTTTTTAAATAATCGCCTAAAAATAAAAATCAGCAAAGGGATAACTTATTTTAAATTGAAGTGTTGTCTACCTTAACTTTAAAAATGTGCAAAGAAATTTAAAAATTCAAACTAAAATGACTTCACTCCATCAAAGTGGTATCAAATCAAACCGAATGTTCCAGATTGGCACAGGGGTCTTATAGTGGAGCTGGTATGTAAAATGAATTACTCACCGCCTCTGGTGGCCATAGCCATCTTTCTCAGGTGAGATGATAGCTATCCCAAAACAAGCGAGGCCAGCATGCTTGGTTGTAAATAAATAGTCAGGAGAGTTGACTAATCTGTGTCACTGGCTATGTAGATGAGTCATTTCGCTAGCCAATCAGTGATGTCACTCGTCTTCTGTATATGCCGCGTTAATATAATGGTGATTCTCGTGACCTGTTTGTTTTTCCGGTGATCCTGTTTACATACCTCGAGTCTTATTCCTGTATTTTTCTGAAGATCTAAAGATCCCTGGTTTGTTCTCAGTTTTGTGTAACCTAACCTGACACGAAGGCCCTGATTTTGCAAACAAACCATCAGTCAGTTTGTTTGGGAACAGCTGTCACATTTTTCTAACAGTCCACATCTGGCACCCTCTGATTTCTAATTCCATGCAGAAATTATTTGAAAGAATCCAAATTGTCAAATGAAGAGAATCATGAGCAAATCGTTAAAAACTCAATCCAAACATTTCTATGGCGATGGAAATGTTGTTTTTTTATGAAGATTATATTGAAAATTAAAGCCAACATTTCTTTTTTTTGTTGAAATGTGAGTTGTTTTATTTCCAACTAGCAGGACCCGTTGCCTGAGAGAAATATAAAATAATAATTTAATTTTTTAAATCTAAGTATTATTGATACTATTAAAGTATTAATTTTGGAGAAAAAAAATTCATAAAAGAACCCATTTCACTGTACGTAATTTAGGTGATTAAAATAACATTTGTTAAATAAGTATTGTTTTAAATAGGGGCTAACAGAATTAAATCCTATTTCAAACACTGTGGAATTAGTTTGGCTTTCAAATAGCACAAGATCCATTCTAATACTATTTGTAATAATAAAAACCACTGCACAAAAAATATAAAAGTAAATGCGACCCAAAAATATTTGTGAAGCTTACCTTACCGGAAACAGATGCTGTGTTTAAAAAGAATAGTAAGTAAATAAATGAAGGCAATTAAATGAGTTTACAGCTGACCAAGAAGTGAATCCTCATTTTACATTAAATTTATATAGAAAAATGATCCCCCACTCCAAGAATATAAAATATAAAAAATTTTTTTAATTCCTTCAGATATTTTTCCAGGCTGTTTATATGTAATTGCTTAACAAATAGTGGAATCAGATTTTTTTTGTGGAAACAAAACTACGATGGTTGTGATAGTAAAAATGTACCATAACAAAATACTGGGAACTAAGTAAACTCGGCAAAAAAAAGTTAAAGAAACAATGAAGTGTGCCCTTTTTCCTGTGCTTGTATGTAGATGTCCTTGCGATCTAACTGATTTGTGAAAAAGCAGCAAAGTGTAGTTTGTCTTCTGAAAAAAAGTATAAATTCGTAATAATTTACGTACACAAATGTCAACAACAAAAATGGACACAAATAATGAATTCTCTTTGTTTAACATGAAGAATATTAGAAGAAAAATGTTAAAGAAAAAATAAGAAGACATGAATATTCGAAGGTCGTGCTAAGTACGCATATTTTTTTTATTTCTCAAATACAGTCAGAACGACTGGAAGAATGAAAGTGAAATTGAGGGAGCATTCGTTATTATATTTAAAATCTAGTGTAGTATGTAGGCAATAGTAAGTATTAAAAAAAGAAATAATGGCGTGAAAAGAAATTCCCCGATGGAAGTGGTAGATAATTGTAGGAGAGTGAAAGTCTGTCTTAGTTGGGAGAAGTAGCTATTCTGGAATACATTTATGTAAGAAATTTTGAAACTAGACAAAACATACTCATATTTTATGGAAATATGCATTAGGAAGTGTTCTAAGTGGTTTGTGGAACAGATTAGCACATGAAGCTTTTGATTCAAAATCTATAATAGCCAAAGCAGCAGGGGAAAATCGACTTTACTTTATTATATAAAATTCAACTTATTGAATGACCCATGTAGATAATCTTTATATATATATAATCTTTTGACATTAATAGCTTCTTTAATACGAGGCACATAATTAAATCTGTTCTATCAGTCATATAAGGACAAATATTGGTTTGTTCTAAAAAAAAAAAAATATTGTATTTTCGATCGATTTTAATATTTAATCCTGATCAATATTTTTTTAATTTTTTATTAGTCATAAATAAAAGAAGGCAGGGGAGCTTTTACTTAGTTCTCCCACTGTCAACTATAGTTTCGGGAACAAATTTAATAACAGACTATTTTTCGAGATTCAATGACTGACCAACAGGGAGAAAAAAAAGAAAGCTGTTTGTTCTGGTTTATGTAGTTAAATAGTGGCTCAATTGGTTAATGCGCCATACTTATAGACGGGGATTGTGAGTTCATATCTTACCCAAGGCAGAAGTATTTTTTTTTTCTGATTTCATCCCAAAATGAACTTAAACATTTCACATTGCAATATTAAGCAGCTTGTTTGATTTTACTTTTATTTTTATTTTTTCTGTAATTTATGGAAATTAGGACCTCGGACGACGCCGAGTGACACCAGGTAGTCCTGCTAATAAAAGTATATAAAACAATAAAATTAAAATCTATTTTCTTTAATTAACCTTGGAATTTTTACATATTTCGTGTCAAAAGAAAAAAAATCAATGAAAGTGCTAAATCATAAAACAACAAGAGCAAAATATGCGTTTTAAAATTCATATATATATATATATATATATATATATATATATCTTTTTCAGAGCAGGTCAAAGGGTTAAACAAGGTACAGTGAGAGAGGTAGAGAGTGATAGACAGACATGTAGTAAGAGATGAGTCACTTAGTGAGATCATTGCAATTTATGGGTCATAAAGAACAATTAAAATGGAATTTCTTTTCAAACAACTCATTCCCAAAATTAAGGAATATTTTAACATGTATTTTGCATGATTAAAATATATAAGAAAATGCCTGAGGGGAAACAAATTTTGATCAACTCAAAGTTCGTATAATAGATTATATAATTCTTTAAGAACCAATGAAATAGTATTTATTTAAACACTAATTTATAGTGCTCAATGTTATAAGTTAATATATGACAGTTGATAAAATTTTTAGTTACGATTCGCCCCCAAAGATCCAACATTACACCCGGTTTCATGCCTCAGGTGGTAATCATCATCCGATCTTGTTTCAAAAACAGAGGCGTGAACCTCGTTTTTGTAACTGTAAAAAGTATGTGTGAAATAAATGCGAAAGATTTGTCCACCTATCCTTATTCAATTCTATGATACAACCTAAACATTTGCTCAAACACCGTTCTGTTTTCTTTATTGCATATTTATTATTGTTATATTTTCTTATACGTAATAGTTTCAGCGATAGTAAAACATCTGAGGTTGCTGTGATACTGAAAATAGATACATGTTGATCTTAGTCAAAAGGCCAAGGAACCATAAAAACTTTTTTATGGCTAGGCAATTTTTAAATGAATGAAATAAAAAAAAAATGATTTAATCTATTATTGTATTATCTTACACTAGTATTGGTTCTGTTGTTTTTAGACAGTCCTCTCAAGAAACATGTCCTCTTTTTTTTTTTAAGAGTGTAGGAGTAATCCTCCCAGGTATTACATCCTCCTTTGGGAGAGGGGTAATGTATGTAGTATCTGTTCTGTTATCATGAGACCATCTTCTCAGGGACTACCTTCTCCTTATTTTTTGAGGGGGGGGGGATAGTGTATCTGTTCTGTTGCTATGATACCGTACTCGCAGGCATTACCTTCTCCTTTTATGGGGTGATCCTCCCAGGTATTACCTCATCTTTTGGGGCAGTATAGTGTATGTTCATTCCTCATGATACCATCCTTCCATGATTATCTTTTCTGTTGGGGAGAGAATAGTGTACTATGTGTTCTGTTATGATATCATCCTCCCAGGCATTAACGCCTCCTTGGAGGGGTCGTCATGATACCATGCTCTCAGTCATTACCTCCTCCTTTAAAGGTCAGTATAGTATAGGTTTTTTCACGCTGATATCATCCTCCCAGACTAGCAAAAATGTGACCGGAGGGAGCATATATTTACTAGTATGTATGTGTATATATATATATATATATATATATATATAACTATTAACATTAGATTAAAATGGCTGACTATTTTACAAAGAAACTGAAATGCATTATGCTAGATTTAATTTCTTAATTATTTTTTTAAAATAGGATTTTAAAAGCATTTTAATATTTTACACTATTGCATTTTTGATTAAAATGTATAATCGTAAAAAAAAAATGTACGAGTCACATAGAGACGAGAAACATTAAGTTGTCATATAATTTTATTAATATAGAGATATCAGTTCTGCTTATTTATTCATTGTAAACATCTTTAGTTTACAAGGGTCTTTTATACTTTCAAATGCCTCAAAAATAATACCAGTGTTTACTTGTTTACTTGTGAATTTCACTTTATCATTCAACATTACCCGAGTGACAATGCATGACCTCTCACACACACATTCATAACACCCAACCTCGCCGTCGTCGCTGCACACACACAAACTATTTTTGTTAATATATCACATCACACTTTGTTAGTGGGAGTCACATTAGGTGAAAAAAAAAAATCACTTCACTAAAGGCATGACCCGTAGCCTACTAATATAAGTAGGTCATGCATCACTGCATAAGTACCCCCTCCCTATCAAGTAACTCCATATAAGAATATTATTATATGGAATTACTTTTCACACACCGCCTGTGTGTGTGTGTGATAGGGAGGGAGTACTTATGCAGTGATGCATGATCTATGCTCAATTTATGAGTGAAATTCTTACATTTATATTCATTTCTTATATACCATCGGGTTTTAGTTAGAATTCAATATGGGCATTAGGATTCATCACCAGTTTCTGAAGCCACCTGAAACTGCATCAACTGATTTCACAGGGAATTATTTCTTTTTTTTTTTTTTTAACTAGTTGATGAATAAGAGAATTAAAAAATCTCACACCATTCAGTTAAAACATCAGTCAACCCAGAAAACAGCTAGTCCTCATATCCCATGAGTGATGTGACTTAAAAGAGGAAAGAATTACTGTTTTCAACTGTCAATTCCATTGACCCTTATCCTAGAGTGTTTTTTGCCTTGATAACTGGTGGCGCATTACTTCAGAAATTTTAATAAATAAAAATTAAAACAATTTTTTTTAAATTAAAAAAAAAAAAAGTCTCAGCGGATTTCTGCTTAACTTTTTCAACTATTTTCAAGTAAATTTACTTCTGGTAGTTGCGGTCCAATTAGACATTATGAAATATACCCCACTCCATATATACACATGCACACAAACTACGGCCAAGCAAGCAAGTCAGTGAGTATCCCTCACATTAATCTGCCCTTTTGGCAAGGTCACAAATTCACCAACTGCGACCCCATGCAGAGTAAAAAAAATTGAAATGAGGCCACTTGTAGGCTTTAAGTGGCGGCCCTGTGATGCCTTAGGACTGGATCCTGGTGGCTGAGCAGTCCATGGTTGGGTGACTTGCAACGCTTAACTTTGGCTAGACGGGAGATCGGAGACGCCCAATCCAATCAATGGGCTGGTCATGTCATGCCCTAGTATCTATAAGTTCATCCTTAACCATATTATTCAATTTGATTCTTCTAAAAATCAAAACCTTATTTTTATTTTCTTCCAAAATAGATACTAGAAGGCAGTGACTGAGAGTCAATCGTGTTGAGAACAAAGAAGATACCAATGCCCAGGAGTCATTTTTAAAGCGTAATGTTTATTGAGAGTAATGATGGTGCCCTCTCTCTAAAATTTCCTTCTGATAGTAATGTTTTCTAGAAGAAATGTTTTCTAAGAGTAATGCAATGTTTTCTAGGAATATAAAATAATTATTCTACCTTTTAGAATTACATTTGACAACTTTATTCGGCATTAAATAACCCATAGCTGTTTGATATGCCGTGCCCCCCCTATTAATTCCATTATAATGCATTTCAATTCATTCATACACAAGTCAGTCATTTTATTCTTTTATTAAATTGTAAATTACAAACAAAAGCTACACTCCAAAAGTCAGTGAGTACTCCTGCCACCCACCCCAAATTAATTTCATAAGAAATTAAACTCCACAATAATGCATTTTGGTTAATTCATATATCATTCAACCATTTAATTCCAGACAATGTTGGGTTTCCTCCTAGTATATAATTAATTTTACTTATGATGTTGTTTGTTTGTTTGTTTTAGTAGTATGTCTCGTGTTTGTGTTGGATCAAAATTATCTGTGATAATGGTAGTGTATTCTTTGCCAACTCGACTTGCTACCATCCAAGAAATTAACCATTTGTACTTTATATATTGAAATAAATACTCATGCTACTGGCCCATGGCCAGATTGTCTAGACACAAACTGTTGAAGAAATCAAACGGCGGGGGTGGGTGGGGTCATTCTGTTACTGTTACATTTTTTTTTTTTTACTTCTCTCCTTTTTCTTTTCTCTCCTGTTTTCTCCTTCCTCTTTCCCTTTTCTCCTTCCGCTTTTTTCTCGCCCCCTCTTCTCACTCCTTTCTCCCTCTCCTTGCCCTCTCTCTTTTCTTCTTCTCTTTGTGTTGCCCTCTCACCTATCTTACAGTTTTTTGTTTAACTTGAATTAACCCCAGACAAGGTACATTGCCACTGAGAAGTACGGGGCTACTGTAAATTAATGGGGGCATCCTAAGTGAGGATCTGTGCAGCGAGATATTTGTTCACATTACACTTAAATTTCTGCATGTCGGTAGAGTCGGGGGAGCAGGGAGGGAGTTTCAAAGGCTGGCAGCTCGAGGAAAGAAGCTATTAAAGTAAAAAGCTCTCCGGTGTTGGGGGACCTCCACAGTGAATGAATGGGATTTAACTGATTATTGAGTTGGTCGAGTGTATTTATGTCGAGGGGGCACCAGAGCAGCCAGTTTATCAGAGCACGTTCCATTGAAGTACTTGTAAAACAAGCACAGGATGCAACATTGCAGAGATGGGACAAGAGTTGGAGCTTGGTGAATAGTGAGGGACCTATTAGATTAGAGAATCTTTTTTTGGACCTTGTTTAAGAGGTAGATGGTGCACCAGCCCAGATATGACAACAATACTCCATGCATGGGCAGATGGTGGCTTTGTAGATATATAGAATACTGGCAGGTGTGAGAAGTTTTCTCGCATGGTAGAGGGAACCTACTTTCCTTGCAGCAGCCTTGGGAATGTCTTCTATGTATTTGTTCCAATTCATGTTGCCTGTGAATGTTAGGCCGAGGAGTTTAAACGTTGCACTTTCAGGTAGGGTGTTATTAGCCATGGTAATCTATGATTGAAGAGGTTTCTTGTAGTTGTTAAAGGAAAGGAGCTTTGACATTAAATGTTACCATCCATTTATGTCTCCATTAAACTACAGACTGGAGGTTATTTTCTAAGGATTTAGCCATTGCCTCGGATATGTGCGCATCTGCTTTACCCATATGTCAAGAGTAGAGCGTGATATCATCAGCAAATATACCCATCTCAGACTCAATTCCATCAGGGAGGTCGTTTATGGAAATCAGGTTCAAGGATCGATCCCCGCATTTATGTCATATTGCTTAGATGAACGGCTATCGAGGACAACCTAAATATTTTTCTTGGATGGGAAGGATCTAATTATATTAAGTATTTGTCATGAATTACCATACAAATTAATTTTCATGAGAAGACCTTTATGCCAGACCTTGTCAAAGGCTTTGGATATATCAAGTGCTACCACCCTAGCTTTACCTGCCTTCTCCAGTGTATGGTATATGCGTTCATAGATGACCGTTAGTATATCCGCTGTAGAACGTGCTTGTCTAAATCCATATTGATGGTCAGAAAGAAATTTAGCATTAATGAGATGGCAGACAATCGCTTGATTGATTAAAGATTCAAAGATTTTAGGAAGAGTGGGAGTAGACTGATGAGGTGACAATTATGAGGCTCAGTTTTACTAGTTTCTGCTACAAAATGTTTTCCCAGATGAATAAAAGTCAGAAATCTTTATTCAGTTTTTCTTTCTATAAAGTTGACAAAGTTTGTCATGAAAAACGAAACAAGACTGACCAAAATCTTATCTGTGTTAAACCTCATGTGATTGCACCAAATGAATTCTAGAGAAAATCTAAAGAAGCGACGGGGTTAATATTATGAGGAACTTCCATACACCCCTTTCTCATTCTGGGGAGACAATCTGTTTTTCTCATCTGATCTTGAATGGTCAATAAGTGAAAGGCTAAATGTAGGCTTCCATTATTAGTATTATTATTACTATATATATATATATATATTATATATGATATATTCCACGTAAGCATCTCTGAAAGGCTTTGTCAGTCAACACATAAATCTCAAATAGCATTTTTGATTTCTAAACATGTGCATTGACCACTAAAAAATATCCATTCTTATTTTCCTTTATCATGTAAATTCTAACGAAATATTTGAAATTAGTTCACTAAAATCCGTTTAGTTTATAAAAAGGAAGGCTTCTTGGTTAAATCAAATTGACAAACAAAATAGCTGGTATTTGTTGAAATTACAGTAATTTCCTTATTTATGTTAATCTCTCTTCTGTAAAGTAAATGAGAGCTTTAAATTATTTTTTAAAAGAATAAAAATAAAAAATGTCTTTAATATAATTCGGAAAACTTGTTTGATGACGTTGCATGATTTGAACAAAGTGAAATATTTGTTTTTAAATTGTTAATGAGTTCTTGTTTTTCAATTCTATTCATTTCTTCTTTCTTCCACTCACTACTCCTCTCACTCCCTTCCTCTTCATACCAAGTCTTCTATTCCTGCTACCAATGAAAGCATGACACAAAAGGAAGGTCTGAAGGTCGGAACATACAAGCGCATGATTATTTTCTTGTCATTAATGCTAGAATGGGTAAAATCTATCACCTCAATAACTAAAAAAAAACTCCTTTGGCTGTTGATCCTTTTATGGTATGACATAAATTTGGGGGTCCAAACATTGGTTATCGGTCTGGGATTTTCCTTAACACCCACCCATTATTTTTTTTGTTTTATAGTGGTTTATATAATAAGGACTTCTCAAGTATGCAGAGCAGAAAGTGCAGTGTGCATGTACTTTCAGCAGCCTTGTGCACTCCTCTACTTTGTCCTTTAGTCCTCACTTTCCATGAGTGATATTTCTGACAAAAAAGGGAAGGATTGCCATTTCTCAGGTGAGCTGTTTAGTGTGAACAGTATGTGGAGATGTTTATTTTTCCTTACCTTGTTGCCATTTCACTACGCCAAGGGTTGGGTCCTTGGACTAAGTTCCACGGAGGCTGGCCTATCAAGGCTGCGGTATTGACATTTGATGAATGGAGTCTGGACCATGCAATACTTTCTGGTGAGGCTTTTCTATGTTATATTAGTGGGAACTGCTACAGCTTTTCCTTTTCCAATGGTTTACAAAGGTAGTTTATTTGCTCATTCTGTATTCTTATTTCAACTCTACTGACCTCTTCCACATATTCCCACCCATTATTTTCAATCTATCCATTTCATTAACCCTTATCCTCAAGTGGCTTTTGGCCTTGATAAATGGTGATTCGTTAGTAAAAAAACAAAAAGTAAAGAAATAAACATTTTAGAATTTATTTTAAGAAGGAAAGATTATTTGATTTTTTAATGACAACTCATATTTGATGGTATCTCTCACAAAAAATGGAACTAATAAAGACTACCTACTATTTCACTTTTACTTGAGTGACTAAAATAGAATTTAGCCGATGACGCACTGATGAGAGAAAAAAAAGACATATTCACCATAACTGAGACTGTCACAAGCAACCAACAACACAGCTGCTAGTGGCTGACCTCTCTGACACCATAATGCGTTCTCTTTTTCCTCAGTACCAAACAAATTATTTTTCTTTTATATTCCACGTTCAGGTCTTTCAGAAATAAATTTGCATTCACTCAACATCTTGCTCTTTCAGTTGGTCTTGCCTTCTTCATGATTCTTCTTTGTTCAATTAGCCTCAAATCATTAATGCAAGGCTCGCGTTCTAATCGCACCAGAAACTTTATTTTCTATGTGGGGAATATTAGCGAATGATGCTTTTTCTCACACCAATCTCCTGCATTCCAAATGAAAACACACCATTTCTTCGCAAATCACCCTCACGCCCTTCTGCTACCAGACAATAGGGAAGGTAAAAAGAAAAAAAGAAAACCTGACAAATATCTCTTTGACTTGTAATGTATATGAGGAACAGCCTGACTATTTGCACTACCATCATACTTCTCAAGGCTAGCATCATCAGGATGCTATTCAGGATAGTTCATTGTATTGGGTGTCAGTACTTTCTCTATAACAACATTTAAAAAAAAATCTATTTTGCCGTTGCATGCAAATTAATATCAGACTAGATGTGCAATATGTTTTTAGCCCCAAATGTCCAAAACGTTGTTTAAAAATAAATGACAAATTTCATAAACAAACCTTCAATAATCTCATGCAGGGCCGATTTATCAAACTTTTTCAAGTTGTGTCCAGTGGGCGAACTGATATAACTATAAGATGAAGTATATCTGCCACATGGAGCCTTCAGGCAGCTGTCAACAATTTTACAAATTGCAGGGATCCCATTGTCCGACCTGTACTCTTGTATGGCTATGAAACATGGTCAATAACGAAATGTCAGAACGACATGATCTTGCCTGCAGCGCATCGGATGGAGAAAATTGCCGGTCTCACTCTACAGGCCTTCATGAGAAAATGTCGCGCGATAATGGCTCGATTGGTACGTCTCCCACCGTCAGTCGTCTGAAACGCCTCAAAATGTGTCCTATATTGACGTCGATGGCACAAAGCCATGTAGTAGGCCACTTAAGACATGGATGACGACCTGATCCCGACGAGCGGCACAGGCAAAATGGTGACAGACGGGGGAAAAGTGGGAAGTCATTCGCAAAATGTCTAACCTCAAGCATGAGACGAGAAGACGAAAAATGGAAATAATAATTTCACCTTTTCATTTGGCTTCATATTCTGACACTATTAAAATACTGACATCAAATACCTTAGATATTTGACATTTTGATGTGGGTTTCGTTTAACAATTGCTTTCAAATGTTCATTTTCAAGAGTACATGGCTGTCCTTTACCTTCATGTTCAACTACCATTACGGAATTTATTTGTACTGTCCGATCACTTGTGAATTCTTCTCTCCATTTTCGGTTGATACTGGCAACTGTTCTAAAAGCATGATCACAAATGTTGAATTCCTGCAAGAAAAGTGTATGCATTTTTTGTCATTTTTCAGCTTCTATGCTTTTCAATTGTTTTTTGAAAGAATTTATTGAAAATTTAAAGAGTGCATTTTTAAGCATGTCAAACTTTGTCTAAAATACTGCAAAAATGGTAATCAAAATCAACTTTTTAAAACGACATTAAGAAATTTTTTTTCACCTGCTTACTACTGACATTTTCTCCCTTTTTCCTGTTTTTGTATTTCTTTTTTTCTACTGCAATGTTATTTTTGTAAATTTAAAAAACATTTCTGATTAAGTCTTCTGAAAATAAAGACTAAATATAAAATCGGACTATACCAGTTTATTTTATTTTTAAAATTTTAAAATCATATTTTTGGTCTATCTGTTTTCCCCCATTTATTCTCTCTTACCTATTATACTAAATGTGAGTTAATCAACGTTTGTTTCCCTACGTTTTAGTTCTGAGATTAAGGTATGTTTGAAAAAATTCTGTTTTAATTGTTCTAATTAGCTGTAATTTATAATGAACTGAATAAGTCACCCATCTCTCTTACCTATCTATTTCTCTCGCCCTCTCTTACTCTGTTGATTCAACAACTCTCTAATATTTCTTACTTTCTATGTGAGCATTTAGAGAAAGAGTGACTCTTTTCTTCAGCGTGGTCATCTAATTTACATACATTTGTCAACACACCACGAACACGTATGTAAATTAGATTGCAATATAAGTTTACTTTTATATAAAAAATAATAAAGAATACTTCCATATAATAATAAAAATAATATAGAAGTAAAGAGACTTGTTATTTTTAGTTATGTAAGAAGAATGTCTTAAGATATGTCGCATTTTATGAATTTTTTTAATGAAATCCAAGTAAAATTAATAGTAATGGTGATTCAGCGAATGATGGGGACATCTACTCTATATACTTATAAAACAATGTCTTTCATCAATTTCTGTTTGTCCACCCTTGTTTGCCTAAGGTAAACCATAAAACTAATTAACCGATCATTATTTTACCATTTTTCACGTATTTAGCAAAAATAAGTTATTTGTAATCTTGCTTTCTCACATATAAAGTTTGTTATTGTGGGATAAATTTGAAACTAATTAGTCATTATGAATTATGGAACAGAATTGCTAGGTGAATGGGTAATGTGAGCTATATTTAGTTTTGTGCAAAGGGGCAAACGAGAGCTGGGAACACTGTGAAAATTCAGATATTTTTGATTTTGATGAAATGTTTTTTAAACCCAAGTTACTAGACATCAATAACTATTTTCTGAATTTCAGTTTTCTTTATAGTATTTATCAAGATATGGATACGACCGTGGATTTGAAAATTCAAATATTTCAGAGTTGCATTAAATTTGATCCATATGCATTAGACACCAATTCAGCAAGATTCCCTGAATTTCAATTCATTTTTAAAACCTACTTAGGGTTAAGCCTCAAATTTTATACATTTTCTAAGAATCAAAATAATTTAGTGGATTTTGATCAAAATTGGAATAAGGATTTTAGACAGAAGATTTAATAGGATATATATTTTTATTTTAATCTTCGTAGAGAGACCTAAACGTGATGCAAGACTGTTCTGTTCAGTGAATTGTATTAACTGCGATGGATATTCTGCTAGTGTGTGTGTGTATGTATGTATGTATGTATGTATGTATGTATGTATGTATGTATGTATGTATGTATATACATATGTCACGTTGTATCACTATTCGAACTTAAGATTTTACAAGCACATTTTATCAGACAAAATACTTACCGAGCACATGGAATAGATACATTTTTATATTTTATTTCAGTTTGTGAGCGAGAAGCCGTTGGATAATTTCAAGGCGAGCAAAGATACATACCCGCTCCCCCCCACCCCTGTCCTGCTAATCACATATTGTCACCGACCATGTGTTGTCGATTTTGTCACGCGAGTAAAGATCAGCATACTCAGCGATCTTGGCTGTCAAGCCATACATCCACACAAATCCATGTATGCACTCAGTCACATGACTGACAGCTATATAAGGCTCCCAAAGGTAGGAATTTAGACAGGATTTTCAGTTTCTTCCAAAACGTCAGTTAGACCACATCTATGAAGAAGAAAAAAGATGAAGACTAGGAGAAAGGAAGGAAAAAAGCCTTTATCGTCTTACATAATAGATTGGGCAAAAAGTGTCCAAAAGAAAAACGGATTTTTAAGTTAACGAAAATACCATAATGAACAATTTGAATATTCAGACTCTTTTATTGTGAATGAGGAAAATTTGAATTATCGAAATGAACCTGCCAACTCGTCTCATTGATAAAATGCCATTGTCATTCTCGTCCAACAAACTACTCCAACTTATTTCCTACTGTCTGCAGTCATTAACCTGATATCCTGATCTTGAATGAAGATTGTATAGCGACGAACCTATTATCCAGAACTCAACTCCTCTGTGCCCTATACTGATCGGACTCCCATTTACTTTGCTTATTGACTCTATAAGCATTTTACCAGCATTCTCATACGGAGATAACTTTTTAACTATTCAACTCTTTTAAATTGCTCACCGGTATAATGTAAGTTAAAACCTCACTTTCTCTCATAAACTGATATTGTAGATTTAAATGGGTTCTTTGCTCGTCGGTTAGACATATTCTTTAAACACCTTTTTTCATATTAGATTTTGATCTTTTGTTTTGTTTGTTTCTTGTATTTATGTAAATAAATATTTGTATTTGAATTTCTAAATTGGTTGTCTGATGTTATTTCGCACTTGTTTGTTTATTACTTTTCGGTGTCTTGAATTGGAGAACCATTTCACTGTGTTCTTATTTAAATCAGAACACTGGGACCTTGACTTTTATTTTTTATTTTTTTTATTGTGTTACATAAAAGCTTTCATAGCATTAACAAAACATATTAACATTATATCAGCCTACACTAATTAATTTGTGTTTCTGTACCAATTGTACATCATTCAGGGCTGTCTGCTTTGACAATAATTAAATTTAATTTAAATGAATGATGTACAACTGGTACAGAAACAAATTGATTAGTGTAGGCTGTTTTAATGTTTATATAAATTTTATTTATAAAGCTCTACTTTGTATTCAGCAGTTTTGAAAAAATATTGGTTGTTATCAACATATTTAAACTTGATTAATTAGTATGTGTGTGTGTGTGTATATATATATATATATATATATTTATTTTCTTTACTGAATTGTTTTTTTTTCTTTTTCTTTTTTATAGGTGAGTAGCAAATTATTATACCCTGCCGTTTTTACCCAGATGCTGGTGAGATAATATCTTTATTTAAAAAAAAAAGGGGGGGGGTTATATGGAATTTTTTATTTTTTTCATATTAAAATCTAATTAAACACCCCCCCCCCCCCACACACACACATACTACTTTCTGTCCACCCTGTTTTTTACACTATGAAGGCAAACTGCTAGGTTGTTTTTTGTTGGACAAAAAATATCTTCTGTGATTATGTGTGCATATAAACACATTACTCAATTAGTCCCGGGCCTAACTAATAAAAAAACAACTCTTAGCAAAAATTCGGCTTTATTCATCAACATAATCTCCTAGTGTAATGTGCTAATTCCAACGCTTCTCTAACAATTCAATGCTTTTTGTAAAATGATTTGTATTTGAACTCAAAATATGCCTCATTTACCGATTACTTCATTGGAGCCAAATCTCTTTTCCTGAAGCATTCTTTTGAAGCCTGCAAACAGCCTGGCGTTGGTGGGGGCCATATCTGGAGAATAAGGTTGGTGTGGAAACCATTTGAAGTGCAATTCATGTAGTTTTGCCATTGTTGCAATCAATGTGACATGATGCATTGTGAGCACTTTTTTCTTTATTTATAGCTGTTTTTGGCAATTTTTTCTTTCAAACGCACTAACAATACTATATAATATTCACTTGTTCTTCCTTTCTCAAGGTGATCGATGAAAAAAATACGGCTTTCACTGACTGTTGTTCACTCGATTTGACTCCGGAGAGAAGTAGTTGCTCCATGTTTCATCCATTGTCGTATTTAAAAAATTTTTTTTTATTGAAACAGTTGCAGAAAATGCTCTGAATTGTCGACAGATGCTCATGCAAAATGGTGAAAATACTGCCTTCTAATATCTTCAACTCTTCTATCTCATGCAACTTCAATGAGTTTGTGGATTTTGTTTGTTTTCCAGGACAACTACCGACTTTGGGGGACAAGTGTTCAGCATCATTTGTGTCTGTACGACCGCATTTAAAGTCAGCATACTACTTCTTAACCATTGTTTCTGACAGCAGAGTCCGAATAACACCTATCAAGCCATTTCTTTGCTTGAACAGTGTTTTTTTCCCATCCGAAAGCAATGCTTTATTAACACACGAAATTCAGATTTTTCCATTGTTTTGAAAATTTGCAACAGTCGCTTCACTTAAATAACTGTAATTTGTAAACTAATAATCTGATTGGGCTCAAATTTTGACACGTGCCATTTATAAAAATCATGGATTTTTTTATTAGTGGTGCCATCTATGTCCGGTGCAAAACTTATTGAGTGATGCGTTATGTATATATACACACACATACACAATCTAGGTTATTAATATGGTAAACAAATGAATACCAAAAAATTAATTTAAAAGACATATTTCTTCCAACAGCAGCAAGTTTGTTAGCTCAAATGGTAGAACGTCAGACTTTCACGACTGATGTCTGGAGTTCAAATCTTGATGCATTCGTTGCATGTGGATCACACACACACACATATGTGCTTCCCACCTACCGTTTTCAGCCTCATCCGCCAGCCAGTCCTTGGACAAAAAGGAAGATGAGTGCGTAAGTCTTCCCTACTTGTATATAACCTCTCCACTGACAAGACTCGGGACAAACCTTCCCATGGTACACTATGGGTACTGGGCTCCTTGCGGCCCCAGGCTAATTGGCGAGAGATCTCTGCGTAGATTGGAGCCCTAGAGGTGCAGTGTGCAGGGCCCACTGGTATGTGGACACGTCCCGACACTCACCAATCCAATCCTGGGCCACAGGGCATGTGGCAAATGCTATCTTTGGATGGTCTATCACAACATTGGTGACAGTAGTGTACGTGGCAACTTACAGGCAATGTGACATTGATGCATGCTAAAGTGCAAACCACATCAGCCCTAGTAAGATGAGAATGATGGTCTTGAACTGCCAAAAGTGTTCACGTTGGTGAAGGATAGGTATCCAGCTGTAAAACTGCTTTAAAAACTGTCTAGCTGAAATACAAGAAGAAAAAGAAAGGCAGTGCCAGTGGCACTAATGCTGCTAATAGTGTCTCGGACATGGTAGACCGCAGAGTGTGGGTCTGCAGGATCTGGCTACGGCAAATCATACGAACGTCCACAACATTGTTGCATTGGATCTCTGAATCTTGGAAGGCAAAGAAAATTGACTTGTGTTGTCTAAAAGAGATGAGATGGAGAAATGAAAGTGTCAGAAAAATAGTCGGGAAGGATACCAACTGCAAGATCTGGGAATGATAAAGGGACAGGTGGAGTGGAAGTCGTGGTGGGAGAAAGGATAATATTTGTTCATCTTGTTGTTGGAAAAGTGTCTGACATCATATACATCTACGCTCAAGTTGGACTCAGTGAGGAAGCAAAGGACCACTTCGATTTTGATATTTGAATATGTTGATTCATTTTTAATATAAAACTAAAACTAAAAATACATTAATCACCTAAAAAGTAGTGTAATGGATTCGTCTACACACTTTAAAATGCAGCAACATTTTTGTAAGTAATGGATAATTTTATTAGACAGACGAACAACACAGGTAAGGACTGTTTTAAATTTTTTATTTTTTTAATAACTAATATAAGTTAGCAAAACATTTATACGGAATAAAACTTAGGTTTAGTATACGGAACGTTTATGTTTTTGTCTTTTAAGGGAAGTGGGGTCTGATCAACTCTGCTGGGAAGTCATGAAATTAAATACTGTCTTGTTTTTAAATTCCCAAAACAGTTTTTCATGGTAAACAACTGATGATCCCTTAAATAATGGTAGAAGCAAACTAATATAATAACTGTAAAAATTAAATTGACTTACATGAGTGATTTTCCACTGAACGACTTGGGACTTGAGGTTTTTTTTTGTTTTTTAAATTTTTTGTTTTTTTTATATAGTTTTAATGGTTGAGAAACTTCCGAGACTATATATATAGTTATATATATGGTGTGAGTAATAGTGTATGAGGTCATCTTTATTGGTTGGTTTTCAATAGAGTGAGTAGTTAAAGCCGTTTCGGGTATTGTTTAATGTTTAGGAAATTAAAGACCTAGTTAGTTTCTAGTTCGGAAGTGAAAGAAATGGTGTGTTACTTTCTATTGGGTTTGTCGACAATGTCTAACATCATCATTAACTCGTTCCTCAGAACTTGCAGCCCAGCATACCTTCACAGTTAAGAACCCTACTTCAAATATCTTAAAATATTCCTGCTTTTTCATCCACAAGGCCAAGTGCAAAGATGCGTATACTTAATTTGCATACTTATTTCTAAAACAGTTTCCAAACAATAATTCTGTATTATTTATTTATAATTTTTATTATCCTGTTATATTATGCATACACTTTTGTCTTTTTATTATTATTATTATTATTATTATTATTAAAAGATGACCTTCCAAAAACTGTTACATTTTCATTTATTTTTAAAGGAAGTAATTTTAATTTTTATTATCTTATTTTCTTATATATGTGCAATAGTTTTGTCGATATTAATTACCTGTACCCCCCACTCACCGCTGTTTTTCTTTTGATCTTAAGCATTCAATGTTCTGTTAAAATTGAATACCGTCGTTTAAATTAGCTAATTAAATACTTTATTTTGAAGAATTGAATTAAAAAGTAAAAACGTTATTTTGAAGAATTAAATTAATAATTAAATACCTTATTTTGAAGAATTAAATTAATAATTAAATACCTTATTTTGAAGAATTAAATTAATAATTAAATACCTTATTTTGAAGAATTAAATTAATAAGTAAGAACATTATTTTGAAGAATTAAATTGATAAGTAAAACATTATTTTGAAGAATGAAATTAACCATTAAATACTTTATTTTGAAGAATTAAATAATAATTTAATACCGTATTTTGAATTAAATTAATAATTAAATACTTTATTTTGAAGAATTAAATTAATAATTAAAAACCTTATTTTGAAGAATTAAATTAATAATTAAATACTTTATTTTGAAGAATTAAATTAATAATTAAATACTTTATTTTGAAGAATTAAATTAATAAGTAAAACTTTGTTTTGAAGAATTAAATTAATAAGTAAATACCTTGTTTTGAATGCGTAAATAAAAAATTAAAAGTTTGTTAAAATTGTTTACAATATTTGAAGTCAAATGCTTATCGCCATTATTCCAGAAACAGAATTATTTGAGTAAAACATTTTTTTTTTTTTACTAAACGTGCTGCTAGGCCTGACATCCTGAGATTTGAAAAAAGATGCTAATTATTCTTTACAAAATCAGTTAGTTCAATTTGCTTACATTAATAAGTAAATAACCCTATACTGTAATAATTCGATTTAACTTTAAAAAAATATTTTGGAAAATTAACAAGCTTATTTTAAATAACTGCCGGGTAGTAACAGCAAGTATATATGTATAATATAGATATTTATTTATGTATGGTGTTATAGAAGATCAAGTCAAAACAGCATGATACCGTCGGTTTCAAATCAGCAATTTAAAATAAAAATTGACGATTATCTTCAGTGAAACTGAGAAGTCCTGTCTAATATATATATATATATATATATATATATATATATATATATATATATATATATATATATATATATATAGTATACTTTAATTCACCCCAAACAAGACACATTGCCACTGAAAAATAACAGATTATGGGAACTGAGCAGCAAGATGTCTGTTCACATTATATTTAAATTTCTGCATGTCGGTACAGCTTATATATAGAAGCAAACATTATTAAACATAACCGAATTTCTTCAAAAACTGTACCAGTGTGTTGTTTAGATGTCTAACGACTACACATACAGCGTTCTCGGATGATTTTTTAAAACTCTGTTTTCTCCAGCACTTTGTTAATTTGGTTACTGTCAACTGAAGCTGATTCGACAAAGAATGGAAAGTGTTAGTGATACTTGTTGAACATTCATTATTTTTTTGTTTTATTTTGACAAAAAAAGATTAGAAAAAATTGAAAAAATAAAAGGTATAATCAAGCAGAAATTTAAAACTGTTTGCTCAAATGAAATGCTGCCTAAATACACACAATACAAATATTCATATATATATATATATATGTATGTATGTATGTATATATATATATATATATTTAATTCGGTGTGTTTGTCTTGAAGTTAACAAATTACTCTTTGTTTACCTGTGCTCAGGTAAATTCCTTTTATCTCTTTTTGCTAGAAAGTGAGACAAGAATCATGGTTTTATTGTTGCTAGATCAAATGACGAGTTATGTCTTTCTTTTATGTTGTTCTCACCGTGAGTGAGATCTCTCTCTCTCTCTCTCTCTCTCATATGTATACATATATATGTATATATATATACACACACACACACTTCTCATTACTCTTCTCCAGAGTTATGTGAGACAGGGGTGGGGGGGTGATATTCTCAACTGGCTCTGGCTACTTGCCAATCCAGTTTATTTCCATCTAACCTACTTTGGTTTAACTACATCCTCCCCTACATCCCCTTATCTTTGGCATACATACATTCATGGGGGATCTTTCATATCTTTCTCTCTTCTTTTTGCTCGTTGTTAAAAAAAAAATTATGAAATACTCTTATTGCTAAGTTTATCTTAAAACTCTTGTCGGTGCCTATCTTTCACTCTCTCTATCTTTCACTCTCTCTATCTTTCACTCTCTCTATCTTTCACTCTCTCTATCTTTCACTCTCTCTATCTTTCACTCTCTCTATCTTTCACTCTCTCTATCTTTCACTCTCTCTATCTTTCACTCTCTCTATCTTTCACTCTCTCTATCTTTCACTCTCTCTATCTTTCACTCTCTCTATCTTTCACTCTCTCTATCTTTCACTCTATATATCTTTCACTCTCTCTATCTTTCACTCTATATATCTTTCACTCTATATATCTTTCACTCTATATATCTTTCACTCTATATATCTTTCACTCTATATATCTTTCACTCTTTCTCTCTCTATATATATATTTTTCACTCTCTCTCTCTCTTTCACTCTCTCTATATATATCTTTCAGTCTCTCTCTCTATATATATATATCTTTCACTCTCTCTCTCTCTCACTCTATATATATATCTTTCACTCTCTCTCTCTCACTCTCTATATATATCTTTCACTCTCTCTCTATATATCTTTCACTCTCTCTCTCTATATATATATCTTTTACTCTCTCTCTCTCTCTCTTTCTCTCTCTCTCTCTCTCTCTATCTATATATATATATATATATATCTTTCACTCTCTATCTCTATATATATATATATATATCTTTCACTCTCTATCTCTATATATATATATCTTTCACTCTCTCTCTCTCTCTCTCTCTATATATATATATATATATATATCTTTCACTCTCTCTCTATATATATATATATATCTTTCACTCTCTCTCTATATATATATATATATCTTTCACTCTCTCTATATATATATATATATATCTTTCACTCTCTCTCTCTATATATATCTTTCACTCTCTCTATATATATATCTTTCTCTCTCTCTCTCTTTCGCTCTCTCACTCTCTCTCTTTCGCTCTCTCACTCTCTCTCTTTCGCTCTCTCACTCTCTCTCTTTCGCTCTCTCTCTCTCTCTTTTCATTCACCTATTTCTCTCTTTTCATCCACCCATTTCTCTCTTTTCATCCACCTATTTCTCTCTTATTTATTGACACTTTTTTATTTCTATATTTATGCCACTCTCTAACTATAGCACCGTGCCCCCACACGTTTTAAAATTATTTATCTGTTACCCTACCTGTCTTTTCCATAAATGCATTTTTAAATTTTTTTATTCCCACCTTATTCCGTCCCCCCCCCCCCCCCCCCCCCTCAACACATCTATTTCGTTGGTATTCCTAAAATCTCTCGTCTTAATGACTGGTTTCTTTTGTTAAGCTTTTTCAAGGCTACTTGTTGACCCACCCCTTATCCTCTCCTCAGTTCCCTCTTCTCTCTCATTCGTATATCTCCTCCCCCTCCTCTGTACTTTTACTATTTTAAAAGCCTACAACTTGTATATTTATCTGAAAAGAGTAAATAACTGTTATCCCCCTCCCTTCAATAAATCGTGGTGGAAGTGATAAGTTTAACACTACATTATTATTATTATTACCACTTCATGAAACTCTCTTCATGTTTCTACCTGCCCATTTTTCTTGTAAGAAGCGATTAAATTCCTACTCGTGGAGGGGGAATTATGCAACCCCCACTGTAGAACCCGGAGAATAATGAATGCGTTCGTAATTGGTGCGTCCAACAGTTACGATGGAATCTGGTCAAATTGTCACATGATGATCTGGGGAGGTAGGTCGACCCCCTCTGTTTTGGCTTCCACTTTTTTGGCTTTTCTTTCACCTCGAAGAGTAAGACGTTGGTTGCTTCCTGGATTTTACGCCATGCCAACCATCATTGGGTCATTTTTTGCTGAAACCGTACGAATGTTTTGCATATGAATTTATTTTGTAAACTGTTTCTATTGTTTACTTGCATGGTAGAGGGAGACTTGTGTTGTTTTGATCATAGCGGCACCACTGAGATGATCATCGGGCCACAATGTCATATGCTTTTCAAAGCAGTTTGAACTTTAAGGTTTTCCGGTTATTTTTTTTATTACATCTGTAGTCAATGTATATATGAGAGACAAACACACAAAAACACATGAAAACTATGACTCATGTCCAAACTTTTGTTTGTAAAAAGTTTGTAATGCCCATCTATATTTCAAAGCTAAAAGTTGAAACGTGTGATACCCGTATTCGAACCTGCAACATTATCCCCATTGGCCAATAATATTGGGGAAGATAGGACCTTATAAAAGAAAGGAAGAATGACAAAGTCTATGCATACAAAATAATTACTTTTTATTGATAAATTTGTTAAGACAATAAGAAATGAAGTGTTTGTAAAAGAATGAGAATTCAAAGAATCTGAAAATACCTCAAACATTGACTGCTGCTGCTACTTCGAACAACATAACTAATACAGTGTGACATATATTAGTATATTCCAATGCTTTTTCATGCACTCAGCACAATTTCTGATATAAATAAAACATTCATTTAATGAGAAATGTTATTTTCAAATAATGAACATTGAAATTTGAAAAAAATGAATATTATTCATTATAAATATTTAATTTATTAAAAAAGTTGGACAATTTTTTTATTAATTAAATAAAAAATATTTTGTGAAAATAACAAAATTCTACATTTTAAATTTTTAATTAGATTTTTAAACATTTTCACAAAAAGCAAATTTCCTTAAAGTAAAATATAAAATGCGACTTAACTTTTTGGTATTATTGTTGATGATGGACCCTCAGCTAAATAACCCCCACCCCTCCCCCCAAAATTAGATCATACGTTTGTTTAGGCCATTAAGTATGAACGCTCTGAAAAACCTTGGTATAAAATAAATATCAATTATTTTAGAATCTAGATTGAGGGATCCGTTTTGCATATAAATTAAACATAAAATGATCACTCACTTTCCTGCTACATAGCGTTTGAATGCCATGTAACAGTTCTAGTTAAATCTTAGATGTAACATAGTTTGTTCGGTTGGAAGGGTGCCACATGAATCATAGGAGTAATGGAGTTTTTTTGGGCAGCTATTACCACCCGGACTTAGGGTCAAGAGTAGGCTTAATGTGTTGTTGTTTTTATTCGACCTCCCTTATTTTTAAAAAATTTATTATTTACTATTAATGTAATATTTTCAATTTCTAAAAGTAATTAAGCTATCTGAGATTGCGAAATGAGACAAATCAATAAAAGTATGATGGAGTTGAGTATAATGCATAAAATTAAATAGTAGGGTGGTTTAATCGAACTTCTGCAGTCTACGGACCATTCAGTTGTATCTTGTGTTTTAATTTGTTAGATTAAAGTACAGAATAGTTATCACAGCCCATTCTCCCTATGTAAAGAATGGATTTCTAAATAATGTTATTATTTTAGGACAATCCGTAAACTGCAGAAGTTTATTGAAATATAACATCTGATATGATATAAAAAATGAATGTAAAAAATTTGGAATGTATTATTGTTGTTCATTAGTGCATATAAAAAAAAACTCTGTTGCCACCTGGACTTAGCGTTAGTGGTAGGCTTAATGCACTTTTTAAGGCCCCCCCCCCCCCATCAATATGTACACACACACAATTTATCTCTCTTAGCCAAACACATCTTGTTATATGCTTGTAAAACGCTATCCGGATAGTAGAGATGGGCGGTTTTACCGAAAAACCACGGTTTTTCGGTTTCGTCTCCATACCGAATACCGAATCGTTTTTGTTTTTTTTAAACCGTAACCGTTCGGTATTGTGTTTATACTACAGTAAGCCATGGTTGAAAAGATTTTCCGATTTGAATAAAATTTAATATTACCGAAAAATGTTATATTAGTAAGAGGACAGATTGAACAAATATTTGATAAAAAACATTTAATTGACTTGTAGGAAGAAATCTTTGTTTACAGTTTGTTTATCATTAACATTTTGAATTTTCAAATGAAAAAAAGAGAAATACGACAGACAACATGACATCGTATTTTTAGCATAAACTATTTTCAAATGAAAAAGAAAAAATCAAACGCGTTCCGTATGATGTCAAATCTATTTGATTCAACTCAAAATTGTAAAATAATTATTTATGTTTGTTTCAGAGTTATCTAAAAAAAATGACTTTAGGTGAATTAATAATCTCTACTTTTTTCTACATGATAGAATTATTGTAAAAACATTGCTGATTTAATTTAACACCCCACGCATTTTGAGTTTAAGAAAAAATAAGTTGTAAAAAGTTGTTTTGAACTAATTCCCAACTTAAATTAATTTTCTTCAAAATCGATCCAATGCGTCCCATTAATCCAACGGTACATCCAAGCTAATTATTTGTTTATAGTAAATTAAAGGGAGAAAACTCATGTCTGCAAAACAGAAACGCTATAAAATTGATTATTTTTTTTGTTTATGTTGAAACTAATTTCTGTGGCATAATAAGGATTAAGCTGGGTGATTTAAAAAAAAATGAGGAATGGTCCATTTATTTTTAAGGGCGGGTCATAAATTTCCATTCCGCCAAGATATTTTGACTATAGGGCCCACCGTCTTTTCCGCTTCTGATGGGTTAAAGAATTAGATAGAATGTATATTCAAACTCAGTTTTATTTTTCAGAAATCTTTCCTGAATCTTTGGTCACTGTTTTAACGAGTTAACTGTTGAAAAGGTATCAGAACTTTGATTACAACAGTCAACAGTGTTGACTCAACACCTTAAAACTTATATGATTCATATCATGGAGAATGATTCAGTCACAAAATTATCGAAACAGTGGCATAATTCAACTAAACGTTGAATAATAACTAATCATCACACAAGAGAATGAATAGTTTCCATAGTAAAAAATTTAAAAAAAAAAAAAAACGAAAAACCAAACTGTAAACCGAGGTTTTAAGGGGAAGATACCGAAACCAAAATTTCCAAACCGCCCAACTCTACCGGATAGACAATTTGTCGGAACTGATTCCACACACTAAAATAATTGTTTATAGTTATATTTTTAAGTACTGATAAAAAAAATGCGTGGATTTTTTTTTCTTTAATGAAAATAAAGCACTAGATGTTAACAATCAAAAAAATTTTTTTTTTAATATTTCATTACAAAAAAGGCCTATAAATTAATTTTTTTCGAGTTATAGTGATTTTTTTTAAATCACTAACTCGAAAAAAATTAATTTCTTGAATTAGCGATGTTATCATTCAATAAAGCATTGTTTAATCAATATTTTCACAAAAAAATATAATTGTAAAAAATGTTTCATGTGATTTTAATGATTAGTTTCTGGGAAAATTAAAAATGTGATATAATTATATTTCTCTTTCGCACATAGACGTGTCATCATCAGCGTAAGAAATTTTTTTTATAATCTTGAAAATAAACAAAAAAATGAAAAATTTGAGAATCAGGATCATAACGGAAACATTTTTTTAAATTGGATAATTTCTACTAGCGATTGCCTTGGAGAGGTATGGTAGCCTTGTTCTGTAATAAACAGGCGGATTAGCTCACCAACTACCACTCACTCCCCCCACACCGTCCTCAAACTTTTATTTTGAGAGATTCAACAATTTCGTCAATTTCACAATTCAACATCAGTTATTTAGAAAGATAAAACTTAACTTTGTATTTGCTTAGTCATTTTTTTCATTAATAAATTTTATTTAAAAAGTTTTAAACAATAGAATTCAAATATGACATTTTCTTTCAAAATTGAATTCTATTTATTTATTAATAAATAATTTTTAATGTTTTAACTTTTTTTCAATGAATATTGTCAGTGTAGTCATTGACTTTGATTTACTTTTTCACACTTAAAATAAAAATATACTTTTAGCTTTATTTTAAAAGAATTAATGTAATTTATCGTTACGACACATGTAAGAAATTCTTATATGTGTCGTAACAATAAATTAGTTATTTATTCTTTAAGAATTAATGTAATTTAAAATTACATTAATTATTAAAGAATAAATAGAGTAATGTAATTGTTCAAGATTTTAATCAACAATCATGTAAAAATAATTAATAAAATTGACGCACTTCGTAAAGTAAAAATTAAAAAAAAATAACTATTACTGCAGTTTGAACTTTCCATACTTAGAGATTTTGTCACCGTATTTTTTGTTTACATTTACAACACAGGTTCAGGACATGTTTTAGCTAACTTTCACTTTTTTTTGGGGGGGGGGGGGGGGATAATTAAGCAACTTTTAGTAAAAAAAATTTTTTTAAAAAGAGGTACATTCTTTTGTAATTCACTCTCTTAAGACTTTAATCTAATAATTATCTTTGAAACAGTTCCAGAAAACTGATATTTACTTTTGCGAATTTTAAACATGTTTTATTGAATCTGCAGTTTTACGTGATTTTTCGCTTTTTTGATAACATTTTCCATTCTAATTTTTTTTCACACGTAAATATACATTTGTTTCCTTTTAGACATTAACTTAATGCTTTTATCTTTCAAACACAATCAAAATTTAAACAAAACCTACTTAAAAAAATTAAGAAAAGACACCTTTAAGAACTATAGTCAGTACAAGCGACGGCCATTTTTGCATGTACCTAATAATAGATGTAATGTCATACACTAGGCCCCACCTATTGAGTTCTGTTTGACAGCTCGCTGATATGCCCGCTGAATTTGGCATTTAGATGTTAGTCTACTCTCTCATTTCCACGGCAATGTGTGTTGGCCGCAACGGTAACGCTCCGACTACTGAGTCAAATATTACTTTCGTATCGGGGTTTGAATCGTGCAACTGGCAGGAATTGTTTCCTCCTATACTGATGATTGCAGGTTTGGCATGAAATACATGTGTATATGGGTCAATTTGAAAATAATATTTATTTTTAAATAATTTTTTTTATATATATTTCAATTTAACAAATAGTTTTGTAAAAAAACATGTACATTTTTAATCTGAAAAAATATTACTGTTTAGTGGTTATAAAAACATTTGAAAATTAACAACTTTTATTGTTTGTCAATTACTGTTATATTTTACATCCATTTATATAAAACTGATTTTATTTTCACAATAAAAATGAAAAACAAAGATTTTCTAATTATTTTTCACCGAAAAAAAAATTTATTAAATGCACCAGGGAATAGTAATTTGTTTTCTGTAAACTAGGGGATTTTTTGTTTATCTTAGCACCAGCTTCAAATTGCAAACCACTCTATGACATCACATTTTCCCCGCCATTTTAGGTTAGAAAATTCAATATTGCCTTTTTGCCGATATGTAACTTTGATAAATGAACATTGAATTATTTATTCATTTTTTGTTTTATTGTTTTACAATTAATCAACTATTCATTGACATAAAAACAAAACAAGAGAATACTAAAACGAATTTTAAAAAATCCTATTTCAAAAAATGACTAAATATGATACTGGATAAATACAGATAGTTTTCAATATAAAAAGTGATAAAACTAGTTTAAAATATGAGAAACAACGTCTTTTGGCTAGGAACAAAGTTTAGTATCTGTTCTGATAATACACTTCATCTTATTCTCTCCTCAATAAATGAAGGAGAAATCCTTCCAGACTGAAGCAATTTAAATTTTTGTCCGAATCCAGAGTATGTCTGAGTGTTTTACATTGTAAACTAGGAACCTCCAAAGTGCACCATAGAATCGTCTGACGTTGTTATATAATTAATAAGCGTATGGTGACGAGAAAGAAACAGACAAACACAGGATGGACTTTTAACTGATTGTAATATTCAATCATTTATTTTGAGATAAAAATTGTAAGAAAATATAGAAAATAATATACAAACCCTTGATGGATATGACACCTTTCATCGGATGGGTATGGTTGCCATATTAACACCAGGTAAATTTGTCACACGTGTGATTTCCCAGTATGAAGTAACGACTAATGAGATCCTTAAGCTTGGACAATTAACAATTCATTATTATCATTATCACAAAGATAATCTATATCATTTTGGTGAACTTATCTGTCTTAAGCCATGTGATCATTTTCCTAAATTCCCATATTTACTTGATATCATGTGGACAGTTTCTCCGTTTCCACATTGGCCATCAGAATTCATGCGATGGTATACAAAGGAAATCATCCGGGAATGACAACTGTTGTGATTTTGCCTTTCATTGACTTACATCCATTAAGTATGTCATGTATCTATTCTATGTTCATATTCCTGGTTGAACAAGTAATTTATCATCATCATCATCATCATCATCCTCATCCTCATCCTCATCCTCATCCTCATCATCATCATCATCCTCCTCATCCTCATCCTCATCCTCATCCTCCGGTTTATTTGTTGAATCAGGCCACAATTAATCCTCTGATGAGGGTGGGGCCTGATTGTCTAGTCTCGAAATCTAAGTCTTCCTCTCCACTCCTGTCTTTGGCAAGGCTTGATGGAATCCATACCCATGGCCTTCCTATCACGTTTGACTACGTCCTCCCAAGTCAACTTGGGTCTGCCAGTGGTGATGTTCTCTGCTGGCACATTCAACTGTCGGACTTTAGCAATCCAGCCATCGCTACGCTCAATGTGACCCAACCAACGCAGTCTGTTCTTTCGCATGATGTCCACAAGGCTTGTCAAGTCGACCTGTGAGAGCAGGGATTCAAAAGAAACGTACTGTTCAGGCCTCACCAAACAGATCCATCTGACCATTGCCCTGTCATTACGGTGCATCTTCCTTAGTATGCCAGCAGAGACAGCCCCAGTTTCTGAGCCATACAACAGCACACTTCTGACACATGAGGAGTATACACGCCCTCTCGTAGTTGTTGGCAGGTGTTTGTCAGGATTGGTAGCAGCTCTCTAAACTTTTTCCAGGCACACTTGCAACGTGTAGCTGCCGCGAGTTCACAGCCTCCACCTGATGACAGCACATCTCCAAGATAACAAAAGTCTGTCACTACTTCCAGCTTGTTGTCACCAGTATCCATCTCTGTCAGTGGTCTGCCATCTATTGGTCTTGCCGTGCCGGTGCAATGAAAGCACTTAAAGTGAGGATCTGCTTTGAGAGAGCCCTTTATGCCACTGCACCTTTTGTGGACCCAACCTGAACAGTGAGTGCAGATGATTGAGTTGCTGCCAGTTCCTTTCAGACATACAGCACACGGGTATTTTCCTGTTTTCTGTAGTAAGCTGAGGTTTGGACCTGCGATCATGACCTTAGTTTTACCCATGTTGACTCTGAGACCTTTCTCCTCCATGCTACTCTTCCATCTATCCAGACGTTCCTTGAGTGACTGAAGTGAAGTATCAATGATCGCTAGGTCATCGGCATATAGCAGCTCCCACGGGCAGCCAGTATGGAATTCCAGTGATAGAGCCTTGAGTACAATGATGAATAGAAGGGGACTTAAGACAGATCCCTGATGGACGCCTACTCTAACCTCAAATTCGTCGCTGTAGCTGTTACCGACTCGTACCCGACTACGTACATTGGTGTACATAGACGTTATCACCTGAACCAACCACTCAGTAACACCCAGCTTTCGCAGGGCCCACCAGATGACCCTTCTGGGGACACGGTCAAAAGCTTTCTCCAAATCTACAAATTCCATGTACAGTGGTTTGTTTGCTGCTAGATTTTTCTCCATGACTTGGCGTATGATGAAAATTGCATCTGTGGTGCTCCTACCGGGCATGAAGCCAAATTGCATATCAGCAATCTGTATTTGTTGTCTGATCAGCTGTTCAACAACTCTTTCCAGGACTTTCATGACCTGATCAATGAGCTTGAGTCCACGGTAGTTACCTCTGTTTAATGAATCGCCTTTACCTTTGTACAGACTTACTATAATGCTGTCTTCCCATTCCTTAGGTATGCATCCTTCTCTGATGATGGCTTCAATCAGTTCATGCACCAAACTGGCCCCTAGTGTACTGGTTGGTTTGAGCATCTCAGCAACTATACCAGATGGCCCAGCTGCTTTATCAGCTCCCATTTTACGGATTGCTTCAGTGATCATCTCCTGGGTAATGGGGGTACTAGGACCTTCTATAGGAGGTTCATAAGTCAGCTCATCGGGGTTCCATGGAAGTTCAACGTTCAGCAAGCGTTCGTAGTGCTGTTTCCATGACTGTTTTTTCGCTTCATCATCCAATGAGAGTTCACCAGAGTCGTTCCTTATAGGTTTTTCACCCAAGACATCGAGCTTGTAAATGTCACTTGACTTGGGATTTATTTTGAGAAAAATCTCTTTATCGGCCTCTGACTTAGTGTGGTGTACAGCAGCTTTAGCAGCACGCTTGGCTCCATTGTATGCTTCCCTACTACCTCCTGTTTTCCATGCTCTGTAGCATCGCCTCTTCTCTCTAACAGATTGATCAACAATCTCATTCCACCACCAGGTTTGTTTCCTCCAATTGTGCTTGGATGACACACCTCCATCGCTGCATCATTCAATCCATCCTTGAGCCTCTTCCAGTGCTCTTCAACACTCACTGCCTGTGTATCCCGATGTGAAGAAACAAATCTCTCAGCAAATTTAGCCTGAATGATTGGATCCTTCAGCTTCCACAGTTTTATGCGTGGTGTAAACTTGTGTTTGCATTTGCGGGAAGCTTCTGCCTTGAGATCACATAATAGCAGATTGTGTTGAGATACACATTCTTCACCCAGGCTGACTCTGACATTTGTGACACGTCTCCTGAAGCTGTGCCGCAATAGTATGTAGTCTATCTGGGTCATGATTCCTCCAGATTGGTATGTAACTAGGTGTTTAGGCCTCTTTTCGAACACCGAGTTGCCAATCACTAGATTATTAGCAACAGCAAACTCGAGTAGTCTTTCTCCTCCAGCATTCCTCATACCAATAGCATGTCCACCATGTACTTCTTCATAACCGCAAGGAGTGGAACCAATATGTCCATTCCAGTCACCACACACAAACAGTTCCTCAGTACTAGGTACAGTCGCCACTAGGCTCTGCAGCTGCTCGTAGAAGTTGTCCTTTGCTTCCTCGCTGAGTCCAACTTGTAGAGCGTAGATGCAAACAATGGCAAACACTAACTTTCCAACAACAAGACGAACAAATATTATCTTGTCGGATATTCGCTTCACCTCAAAAACTTTCTCCCACCACTTCTCTGCCACCAATATTCCCACTCCACCTGTCCCGTTATCATTCCCAGACCAGTAGAACTTGCAGTTGGTATCCCTCCCGACTATTTTTCTCACACCTTCATTTCTCCATCTCGTCTCTTGTAAACAACACAAGTCAATCTTCTTTCTGGATATTGTCTCCACCACCTCATTTGCCTTTCCTCGCATGGTTCCAACATTCAGAGATCCAATGCGAAAAAGTTCTGGGTGTTTGTATGATTTGCCATAGCCAGGCCCTGAAGATCCACGCATCCTGGGATCTACGAAGCCCAAGACACTACCAGCAGCATTAGTGCTACTGGCACTGCCTTTCTTTTTTCCTGATGTATTTCGACTAGACATTGTATTTAAGGCAATTTTACGGCTGGATGCCTATCCTTTACCAACTTGAACACTTTTGGCAGTCCAAGACCTCCACCGTTCCCATCTAACTAGGGCTGATGTCGTTTCCACTTAAGCATGTACAAATGTCATACATTACCAGTGAGTTGCTTATCAAGATGTTGTTGGTGAAGTATAAAACAAGAATTCCACTTGTATGAACAAAATAGTGACACATAAGTGACGTAGACGTGCCCGAAATGTCGTTAAATATTTTTTTTACCTGGCGAAAGAAGGAAAACAACGTTTCTGTTGAATTAATCAAAATAAAGAATCCTTTTGAAATATACTCGTGCGATGGTCGCGAGTAAAAAAAAAAAAAAACATCCTTCTCTGCCGATCGGGTGTTTTTAAATGAGGAATATGAAAACGTTTCGATGTTTCACAAATAGACGAGTGATGACGATAAAGGAAAATAGATCCGTAAGAACAAGTTGAAGAACGTCAGACACGGGTGTTTCTTGTGTTGTTTCAGCAATTGAAATTTTAAAATAAAAATCGTTGGAAACGGTTATTAGAAATGAGGAATATGAAAACGTTTCGATGTTTCACAAATGGACGAGTGATGACGACAAAGAAAAATAGATCCGTAAGAACAAGTTGAAGAACGTCAGACACTGGTGTTTCTCGTGTTGTTTCAGCAATTGAAATTTTAAAATAAAAATCGTTGGAAACGGTTATTAGAAATGAGGAATATGAAAACGTTTCGATGTTTCACAAATGGACGAGTGATGACGACAAAATTTATAACAACACATTTCCTTTTACCACATTTGACCATCCACTGTATCAGAAGACTCAAACTATTATAGTTAATAAACCATTTAGTAGCCGTTTGAAATCTGTAGTGCTGAGAATTGGAGGATCACACATGGATATGAGTTTTCTTGGGTGTATAGGCCATCTAATGGGAAAAGCAGGATTGTCGGAAGTTCTGGAAGAGATATATGGCCACAACTCGGTGTCAAATATGCCTAGTAGAAATGCTGTTGCATGAAGAGGTCATTTCTTAATAGATGGTGCACTTAATATATTCCTTCTTGCAGACACATTGGAACTCACTGTGCCACATACTTCTGTAACTGAAACTCAAAGTGAAGAAAAGACTCACACATGAACAGAAATCTAATATAATTCAAGTGAGAGGTACTAATTTATCAGAAAGTTGAATAATGTCAGGTAAAAAATATTTACAAAACTCATTGCTAATCCAGATATGATGGTAGATGAAGAATCTATGATAGCAGCTATTATTATCCATAAAGAGTTGGAACAGAAAAATGGAAAATTTGACTAATTGTATTTGTTGCTTGTAGTTGCAATATATGAAAATGCTAGACATTTGAAGCATTTTCACTGGGAAAACAGGAAATTGGAGTTTCCATTTTGCTTAATTGTATGACATGCAACCATTCTTTGTTACTGCAGGTCACAATTTGGATACTAAGACAATATCTTTATATCTCCAACAAATGGCTATCGTATCAAGAGACCATCTTGATTTGTATTCTGTTTTAAAAAATAGTTTACATTTTGTTTGCCATAGTGATACTGGACAGGACTTTCCATTTTATGCGAAGTATTAAATCCACTGGCAGACTCACAAGGGATAGAAAAGCAGCAAATCATGTTGATTAAATCTGTCGAGATTGTGCTGAACTAAATCAAGTTATGCAGCAATTTACTGGTGTCAATTATAAAATTAGTAAACAGCACAAAGAAGTAACTGACACTCGACAAAAGAGAAAGCATATCAGCTTTTTGAAAGCCAGAAATTCTTTCAGTAAATCTGACAAATCACTGTACAGCATTATCTCAGGTATTGTTGTATAGGATTCAGTAAATTTAGATCAAACAGAAAATGTTGGCTATGAAATTATTCAATCCATGGAAAGCAATGAGGTATCTAACAATTCATTCAAGTGAAAACAGGCACTTACCCTTGAATCAAAAACAGATATAATTATAGACAAAAAAGTAGTGCATACTAATCTACAAGCACTGTTTCAACGCCTAATATTAGCAAAGCAATTCTAGGAAGTGCCCTATGGAACCAACTTCAATGCCAAGAATGCAAACTTCTCACGAGTAGACACTTTGTTTTGGATGAAGGGGCATTACTACATCGGATCATTTCGCATCATAGTCTTACATTCAGATAAATATATTATGTATATATTAAATACGTACTGTGCAAATATGACAAATGCGTTATTATATTTGATGGCTACAGTGAACAACCTTCAGTAAAAGACATTTTATTTGGGAAGTGGAGTAAATACTGTATCTGTACACTGAATTAACTATGGTTCCAGTAATGAAAAAGAACATTTTCTTGGCAAATAAATATAACAAACATAGACTTATCCAGATGTTTTCTGAATGTTTGGAACGAGCAGGGTGTCGGTGTATCCACACCAATGGTGATGCTGTCTTATTATTGAAACTGCTTTTAAAATATACACTGTTCAAAATCTGACCTTGGCCCCCAGCATATATGCTTACATTTAGCATTTCTTGGATGTGACACAACTTCATGCTTATCCAATGCAGGCAAAGCAGATGCTATTAAAATTTAAAAAAGACTTACAGCATTGTGCTGTTAGTGTGAGGCATCAAAAGAAAGCATTATTGCATCTGAAAAATGGCAGAAGGGAACGTCAACAAATTGCGCTGTCATCGGTTTTCCTAAAAGACACATAAAAACATAATCACAGTGGATTAAATATATTGACTCCAACAACAGCTGCTGCAAAATTCTATTCTATGCATTATACAAATAAGTACAGATATGGTTAGTAACTCGTTTTCTAAATCCCATGGGGATGGCAGATGATCAATGGTGTCCATCATACAAGAAATGACTGATATGCCACCAGCACCAGAAAGTCATCTTAACTTGATCCGGTGAAATTGCAAAAATATTGCAATACAGCACGGTGTACATGTAAAAAGTATGGATTTAATTGTTCAACACATAGTTGGAGAGTGTTGTGGTACAGCGTGTGCTTATTTGTCAGTGCCTGAAGATAACATTGAGTAAGATGATTGCAAAATAATTGAATACCAAAAGCACCCGAAGAGTACAACCCTTCGCCAATGTTTGTGTTACCCTACTATGCAGGTGAAACTTTGTAATGTTTTTGAAAATGAGACACTATATAAACATAGGAAAGTTTACACAGATTGATTGAGAAATGCCAGATTGACAGAGATTAATATGAAGTTGTTAAATGAGATGCTCTATGTTAAAATGAAAAATGCTGCCAAATCTTGAATCTGTTTTAATCTAGGTGAAATTTGATCTGGTGACATGTAATACTCTCTGGTACCCATGTTTCAAATTTCAAAAGAATAGACAAGAAATTGATTGAGATGTGATTTAAAAAAAACAAAACTTTGACAATGATGAAAAATAGGGATTTTCTGAATTTCAAAAAAATCTTACATTCTGAACTGGATCACATTCAGAATATCTTATGGAATTTCCCTGAGCCAAGATACAACTTTGGTAAAAAAGAGATTGAAATCTGGTGATTATTTTTTGCATAAAGTTTCTAACAAACCGACAAATAAACTAACAAACAAACAAATAAACGATGATTAAAACATGACCTCCTTGTGTGTGTGTGTGTGTGTGTGTGTGTGGGGGGGGGGGTAATTCATAATATACGATTCATTTTTTTCTTTTAAATTGAAAAATGATGATGTAGAAGTGTATCTCATAAAATAATTCCATGAAATATCCCAATAATTCGATAATGGGAGAATATTCTTTGAATGCATACGATAAAACAGTGTATTTTAACCCTAACCCTAACCATCCCTAAAATAAAGTTGTATTTATAGGAAGTTGTTTTAAAGTCGAATAGTTTGTTTAAAGATTAAATTATTGAACTGGGGAAAATACTCATTATCTTGAGAAATAGATTACAAAATCCGTTTTTTTTTTTTTTGTTTGTTTTCAGCAGGGGCGGGGGGGGGGGGGGGTTCTGTTTATACACCAAAATGAGCATTGTGATTGACGTTTTTAATATCTACTGATGACCAAAAGGGAAACAAGTTCTTGCGTATAATGATTTTTTTAAATTTGTTTTTCTTGTCCAGTTCAAAAGACCAGTACCCAATAATGGAAGTAACGTTTTTTGCTATTATTTTGTTTTGTTTGATTTTGATATTTACAGAAATATTTTATTTAATTAAATATTATATATAAATTTATTGTTTAAAAGTATTTATGCATTTATTTGTCTGCGTTTGGTAAAAGTTATTTGTTGTAAATTTTTCACCTTTTTTTCTTGTCTTAATAGCACAATTGTCAAAAAGTTTTTAGAGTTGCCAGTAGGTACGAGTGAAAATTTGGAAGAAATTTTTTAGTAAATAAACATTAAATTTTTAAAAAGAAGAAAAATTGATAAAAATAATATAATACTTCTGTTGAACAAATACGTTTTCGGGTATATGTTACGAGACTCAGCAGAGGCGCGAACGGGGTGCAAAAAAAGAACGAGAAAGGGTTTAAAAACATAAATTTGCAACAAGTGAAGTTGACCTACGACGAGAATAGATATTTTTCTACTTACCTATGTAATTTGTTTTTATTTTTACGTATTATAAATGGGTTTTCATTAGATGTAAAAAAAAAAAATTCTTGTTTTTTTCCCAACGTTTTCACAAAAACAATATGGCGCTCCTAGTGCATTTGTTAGTAATCCCCCCCAAATCGGCCATGTTTTTTTTCGAAGATACGGTGTCAAAACTATTGATTTCTAATAAATAGCACTTCAAACGGGTTTAAAATACAAACAAATAGCACATGCAAGTTTGAAACTAACTTTTTCAGCTTACAGTTATTTTTATTTGTTGTAATTTGTTTTTTTTTTGCGTTTTTACTCTGCTGAGTCTCGTAAAAGATTTCTTTTTAGGGTAAAAAATATACTGAAAAACAGTGAACAGTGCTGACGGAAGTAGTTTGTCAAAGATGTGAATTCAAACAGCTAACGTAATATAGAAGAAAGTTAATGGCTCCCATACTTTATTTTTGTCAAAAAGGCGCTCAAAAACGTTACTTCCCATTAAAAAATCAAACATCTAATCACACATTTTGAAATCGTTGTCTATTTCTATATTTTACAATTGGCAATAGTCACTTATATTATTAAAATATTTTGAAAAATTGGGAAAACTTTTTTCCTAAATCGATTTTTAAAACTGAACATTTTGAAAGATGGAATCATTTTAAATCATTTAAATCTCTTAAAAAGTAATAATTTTTGAGAATGTTTTTCTTTAGAATTCAACAGATTATTATATATGTTAATGAGAAAAAGCAGTATTTTTTTCCAAACATAATAGTGAATTTATTTCCATTTTTTTATTTATGAATTCTCAAAGTTTACATAAAAAATAAATATCTTTATTTTGACTCTTCGATCGAGTATAATATATTTTGTTCAGATTTCATAAAATGTAATATGGGCAGGGGATAACGTACAAAAAAATATTCCCTCCTCATATATTTTACTAATACGGCATTTTAAATATAAATTAATCCAAAAGTGAATAAGTATCGAAAATTTTGAAAAAATAATTGATTTTTTAGTAGATTTATTAAACACAGATATGTTTGCATTAAAAATGGCCACGTTTTTTTTTTTTAAGGCGTCTATAATGTAAACAGTTTAGTTACTTATTTTCATTATTTTAGTACACTGAAATTTTTTTTTTTTAATCATTAGCAGTTTATTTTAGATTTCTTTTTTTGAATGGTAAAAAAGTTATGATAACATTAACCTATATTAAAGTTACAGCGTGTTACATATAGGGGCGGGGGGGGGGGGGGAGGTTAAATTCTATGGTGAGCTTTGGAGGTCTCTATTGTACACTTAGTTCTGTAGGGACCTCCAATTGGTTGTGAACTATTTACCCCCTCCTATATATAACACGATGTAACTTTAATTTAGATTAAGATTATCAACAAAACTTTTTTACCATTCAAAAGAGGATACATTAAATAAACTGCTGATGATTTTTTAGAATTTTTTCCAGCATACGAAACTCATGAAAATGTGAAGTTAAAATGTTGTGTACTTTTTTTTACGTGATAAACTAACGTTCTTATGTATAAGCATTTATGTGCGCTGTGATAGGCACATTTTTAATAAATCTCGCATAAATCAAGTTATGGCCAGATCTTCACGAAATTTTCAATACTTATTCATTATAGGACTAATTTATCTTTAAAATGCTGTTTTCCTAAAATATATTAGGGAAAATATTTTTTTTACGTGATTCCCCCCCCCCCCCCCCCTGTTTCATTTTATGAAATATTGAACGAAATATATTGTCATCCGGCGATTTTTTTTTCTTATATAAAACTAAACTCTTTTAAAAAACACATTGGATTAATTTTATTAAATTTTACGTAAACTGTTTTAGTAAACTGGTCCGTGAATGCACAAATAAAAAGTGGAAATAAAAGCAATATTATTATGTTTTGAATTTTTTTTTACCTTTTCTCAATAAAATATACTGTGATTTATTGAAATGCAAAAAAAAAAAAAGTTTTACGAAATAATTTTTATTTTCAGAGACATTTATTCATTTGATCGTATTGATCGAGTTTATCAGTTTTAAACATCATTTTTGAACATATTCGTGTTCGAAATTTTTCAAAATATTTTAATATAATATAGCCCGAAGTATTATGAATCGTAAAAGACAAAAGTTGTGGCGGATGTCATATTATGTACTTGGAAAAAACTACTTCATTTGCTAGAAGTAAGAAATTTTTTTTGCACTAACTGATTTTGCCGCAACTATGGAACGCAATACTAGCTATAATTAACACGTCAATTTTTAAAGTGAAATTGTCCCACGCGCATACATTTTTAGAGTAAAATTGGTGCACGCCGCACGCTAATTTGTAAACAGTAACACTAATAAGAAAAAACGTTGACAAAAGTAATTATTATTATTATTATTATTATTATTATATATTTATAATACTTTTTATCATTATATATATATATATATATATATATATATATATATATATATATTAATATATTAAGTTTCGGAATCGCGGCACTTCCACATTCAGTAAAACAGCGCCAAAGTGAATATGTAAGTTATTCAGGCAATTCTGTTTTTTTTCAGTAAAAAAAAAAGTAATAATCTGTCTCAAGGAAGAAAAAAATGGTTAAAACAAACCGTTAATTTTGTTTACACCATAGTAGTAAAGTAATTTGTTTCACTTCTGTTCATCCGTACATAGATAATATCTTGCCATGTCTCACGCGATGTTTAGTAAACACTACCCCGTGTGTCGTAAAACAAGAAAATTTCGTAGTTTCATCGGACAATGAAGAAGGGTTTCTTTCAGAATTTGATAATGTAACCTTTAACTAAACTATTTTACTTTAAAACAAGTATAACTTTATTTGAGAGAGTTTTTTTTGCAATCGGTAAAGCAAAACGAATGTATGACTTCTTAACGTACACATGAAATAGTGACGTCACCGTTCTTCACATGCAATTGGAGGTCCCTATAGTTCTGTGACGTAAATGGCACCATTCCAGTACAGCGCGATAAGAACGGAGTAGAGCCATGCCTATCGATGGCCTTGGTAGAGCGATCAAGTTGTCGCCATGTTTATTTACTTGACCTAATTAATTGTTCAGGTGATTGGTACTATTTTACGATTGCTTTGTCGTTGTTTACAACAGCATTCAACACAAACAAAAACTTGAAAAAAAATAATAACTGAAATTATAATACAAAGAAATAGCTTCTTCAAACCGGATTAGTGGATCTTATATCAGATTATTGTTAGGTACGTGCAAAATCAATGGCCGATTCCCAAAATGTAAAAACATTTTGACCCCCCCCCTTCACTTAAAAATTCACTAAAATTCAGGAAATCAACCAATTTTAATAAAATTTTCAATATTTATTAATAAACAATGCATTAATTTTTGTTTGTTTTTTATGAAAATAAAGCATTGTAGATGTTAACAATTAAAAATATTTTTTTTAAATATTTTGTATTACGAGAAAAAACCCCCTAAATACTGTGTTAACAAAATCACTATATCTTGAAGAAAACATTTTTTTTTTTGAATTAGCGATATTATTATTGAATAAAGCATTGTTTAATCAATATTTACACCAAAAAAATAATATAATTGCAAAAAAATATTTCATGTGATTTTAATGATTCGAACGTGGCATCATCAGCGCAAGAATTTTTTTTTATAATCTTGAAAATAAACCAGAAATTGACAAATTTGAGACTCAGGAACTTAACGAAAAAAAGAATGTAAAAAATTGGATAATTTCTACTAATGATGAACTTGGATTGGTATGGTAGCCCCGTTTTGTAATAACCAGGTGGGATTAGCCTTTCAACAACCACTCACTTTTACACCGCCCTCAAAATTTTATTTTTAGAGATTCAAGAATTTCGTTAATTTCATAATTCGTCAATTATTTGGAATGATTTTTATTTGGTTTGTCTTTTTTTCATTAATAAATATTTAAGTTAAAAACAATTATTTATTAATAAATAAAGAGAATTCAAACATGACATTTTCTTTCAAAATTGAATTCTGTTTATCAATAAATAACTGTTTTAACTTTTTTTCAATGAATAAATTGTCAGTGTAGTCATTGACTTTAATTTACTTTTTCACACTTAAAATTTAAAAATATACATTTCATAAATTACATTGATTCTTTTTAGAATCAATGTAATTTATCGTTACGACATGTTAAGAATAAATCAAATAACTAAAGTTTTTAATCATGTAAAAAAAATTGACGCAGTTCGTAACGTAAAAGTAATTTTTAACATTTAAAAAAGTTTTATTTCAAATTCTAAGGAAAAACATTGGTAAACAGACGTCATCAATAATTTCAGAGTATTACTAAATTAAAAACTAATACCAAGTTAAATATAAACCTTTTTAGTTAAAAATAAAATAAAATCTTAATTGCGTACATTCACAAATATTTGAATTAAATAAGCATTTCCTTTTTTATTATAACAAAATAAGGGTACTTAAATTTGTTTATAACCTTAAAAAGAATAAAGAAATTAATGGATAATAATTTTTCAACTTCTATAAACTATTACAAAACCATTTTTATATATAAAGTTAAAAATGATAAATTATGACATTTTTGTCTTCCATATATTTTGCAAAGCGATAGTCAATTGGTAAGCAAAGTCGTTTACCGATTAACTGATACCGGATTTTACTAATTTATGACTTTTGGGGGGATAATTTCACTGAATTTTTGGTTTTTTTAGCCGTCGTGATTACATATTTCATTATAATTTCTTTTTCACATAAATATGCAGTTTTTTCCGTTTAGAGATTAAGTTTTAAGCTTTTATTTTTCAAACACAAACACAGTTTACACGGAAACTAATTAAATAATTAATGATAAGCGCTGTTTAATAAGCATAGTCCGTACAAGAGACGGCCATTTTTGCACATACCTAATTATTGTTGAATCCCAAATAAAATTATCAAACACGTTTTTTTATAGTCATCACTTTTATTTAAAGTTTGTCATCTGTTTATATTTCGTAAAACTCAATGGTAGGTTTGGGAGTTGTCATATCAGCCGAGGTTTGCCTTGATATCATTCTGGCAACCTTTAGGCTGACTTGAATTACCAGACTCTTCGTTATTGGAATAATGTATGGTTCAGTTGTGTCCTAGAAGGTGCACCCTCCTAGGCATTACCTCCTCCTTCAGAAATAGTGTGGGGGTGATTTATTGCCGGTTGTTTGAGGCACCTCTACCGGCCATGATCCGTTCATTTTTTTCTTTTAATGTTACAACATATCAAGGCCAAAAGCCACTCGAGGATGAGGGTTAATAAACAGCAAACAAAAAAGAGCGGATAATTGTCATTTGCTTATAAAACGTAAATTAAAAAATCTTTTTCATTTTTTTCTTTTAAACTTTTGTTAACTAACAGTTCCCAAATTAATGTGTAAAAAAAAAAGAACGATCAGATTTATGTAACACAGAGTACATTTTATTTTGTTTTAATATTTTTTAGCTGTTTACCTAATCATAGTGTCTTAACGATAAGCAATGCTTACCGTCTTAAATCAAGTATGGTGTATAAAAAAAACATACTATCAGCAGCAGTCTCCGCAAAAGACAAACGAAACTAGCAGATTTCGCACAAAGAATTCTTACAATTTTGACTGAAAAAAATATTTTAAAAAATAATGAAAATAAGAAACTAAAATTGTGCTTACATTATCGACACCTTAAAACAACGTTCCTATGTAGTGGACATTTTTAACGCGCTGACATACTTAAAATGCTGTTTTCGTAAAATATTTTTTCTACACGATTGATTTTTAAGAGATTTTAATTCATTTAAATGACTTCAACTATTTCGAGATTTTAAAGTTTAAACATCTATTTTAAAAATACGATTTCCCAATTTTTCAAAATTTTTTTCAATAAACTATTTGACTTTAAAACAACTTCCTATAAATATAACTTTATTTTGGGGAGATTTAAAAACACAATAAATTAAAGAATTATAAGCATCTTTGTACAGTAAACATTTGATTTTTAGGAATTTTTAAATAAAAGTGCTTCTTTCATTCAAAGAGTTTATTAAAATTGGACCAGTAGTTTATTTTAGCTGGAATTTTGAAAAAGTTCTTGCGACCCCCATGTTTTAACATCAACAATAATTAGACATATCTAGGTTTATGGAAGCAGATCCTGTGATAACGTGTTCCACGGGTTTATTACTGATCGCCTGAGGCGCACCTACTGGGAAATGCCAACGGGTTCGTTTGCAGCTATTTTTGTACCCAGTCAGAGCACCCCCACCCCGTCCCTCAATAGATCTGTTTTTCACCACCTATCGCCATTGTGCTACATCTTGCTGGTGTGGGAAGCAAGAAAATCCCAACTAGTGGGTGGTAAATATCTCTGTTCAAATATAAACAGTAAACACTAAACTTTTAACAATAATTTACTAGTTAATGGTCGGCAATTATTTACAGCAATTTTTTTTTTTGTATTACTTCAAAACTTATTTTTACTTAAAACAAGTTATATCATTTTCTTGAGTAAAAAAACAAAAAAAAACAATACCTAACAAATGGCAGTTGAATCAAAGTGGTGTATGATTCTGTTCAATTCTAGCAATCCATTTTCCCAGGTATTACCTTCCACTTCGGGAGCGGGGGTTTGTCTATCTATCGAGGAATATCGATGATATCAGTCATGGTAAATGCTGTACCCGTCCAGAGTACCCTTTATTTAGAGGAGACTAGCGGGGCTACCCGGCGTTGCTCGGGGTCATAAAAACATATAATTGAAGAAAAATCGTGTGTGTAACATCTTTATATACAAACTTCTATTCCCCCCCCCCTTCTCTATAGCCGTCTCTTTATCTTTCTACCTTTCTCTTCCCTGGTCGCCCCATTTCACCGCTACTTTCTAATTTTGCCTTTTGCGAAAGCTGTTTCTTCCCCACCATTTCTCCTACGTTGCCCAGGGCAATAGTATGACATATTTCTATGAAAAGTAACACCTCTATCTGCGCCTTCTATATAAGTACTTATCTCCGCTCCGGTGTTTATACTATATACGTATCTATCATCACCTTGGTGCGCATACTATATACGTACCTATCGCCGCCCCGGTGCGAATGCTAAATAGTACCTATCGCCGCCCCGGTGTGAATGCTAAATACGTACCTATTGCGCCCCGGTGTGCATGCTACATAAGTACCTATTGCTGCCCTAGTGCGAATAATTAATATGTACATATTGCCGCTTTGGTGCGAATGCTAAATACGTACTTATCGCCGCTTTGGTGCGAATGCTAAATATGTACCTATCGCCGGCCAGGTGCGAATGCTAAATACGTACCTATAGCCGCCCTGGTGCGAATGCTAAATACGTACCTATAGCCGCCCCGGTGCGAATGCTAAATACGTACCTATAGCCGCCCCGGTGCGAATGCTAAATACGTACCTATAGCCGCCCCGGTGCGAATGCTAAATACGTACCTATAGCCGCCCCGGTGCGAATGCTAAATACGTACCTATAGCCGCCCCGGTGCGAATGCTAAATACGTACCTATCACCACCCCGGTGCGAATGCGAAATACGTACCTTTCGCCGCCCCGGTGCGCGTGCTATATACGTACCTATCGCCGCCCCGGTGCGCGTGCTATATATGAACCGATCGCTGCCCCAGTGCACATGCTAAATACATACCTATCACCGCCCCGGTGCGCATACTATATACGTACTTATTGCCGCCCATGTGCACATGCTATATACGTACCTATCGCCACCGCTGAATGCTAAATAAGTACCTATCTCCGCCGAGGGGTGAATGCTAAATACGTACATATTGCCGCCCCGGTGTGCATACACCATATGTACCTATCACTGCCCCAGTGCGAATACTAAATATGTACATATCGCCGCCCCAGTGCGATTGCTGAATACGTACCTATCGCCACCCCTATGCACTACTATATACGTACCTATTTCCACCCCGGTGCACATACTATATATAAACCTATCGCCGGCCAGGTGTGCATACTATATTTGTACCTATCGCGGCTCTGGTGCACATACTACATACTTACCTATCTCTGCATAGGTACACATACTATATATGTACCAATCTCCAGCCCAGTTCGCATACGTAAGAACTCATATTAATGCGCCCCTGTCGTGGTAGAAAAACAAAATAGTGTTCATTCATGTATTGTCACTATCATAAATATAAATATTTTTAGTTAAAAACAGAAAAAAATACATTTTTTTGCCTCCCGACAGAAAATTTTTTTTCTATCCTCCCACATACTTAGAAATTTTTTTAATTTAAAGGAAAAAAAGAAAGAAAAATTTGACCCCCCCCCCCAAATTTTATGTTGCCCCCATACATAGAAATATTTTTAGTTTAAAAAAGAAAAAAAAAAAAAATTTTAGACCCCCCCCCGAAAATTTTTTTTTTTCATCCTCCCCATACATATAAATATTTTCAATGAAAAAGATAAAAGAAAAAAAAAAATGTTTTGCCTCCCCCCCCATTTTTGTTACACTCCCGATGCGCATGCTATATACGTATTTATTGCCGCCCATGTGCACATGCTATATTATTATCGCCACCGCTGAATGCTAAATACGTACCTATTGCTGCCGCGATGCGAATGCTAAATAGGTACCTATAACCGCACCGGTGCGAATGCTACATACGTTCATATCGCCACTAAAAATTTCCCGACCCCCCATCTCTCCAGGCCCTCCCCAACTTTTGTTGTTACTCTCTCCCTACCCTGAGAAATATTTTTAGTTCAAAAAAGAAAAAAAGAAAAAAATTTGGCCCGACCCCTAAAATGTTTGTAATTTGAACAGTGTCTAGTGGATAGACCACTGTACTGGTGTAGATTCGTTATAAATACTGATAGAAATACATGCCTTGTGGACTTTTTGGCTAAGATCAAAGTGTAGTATCTGTTCTCGGCATTTTTGCCTTGAGATCAAGTGTATTATCTAGTCCTATCCGATAGGTGTCGGTCTTACACTGTCGAATCAAAAATCAGATTATCATTTTAGATTTTAATCCCTTTTCCTTTGGCCCACTTCCTCTCCCCTAAAGTACGGGCTGATACACGCCCACTCTAGGGATCTGTCTCACCGACGAATACTCATACTTTCCCCCCTCCCCAAATTTCGCCGAATGACGGCACTCCCCCTCCCCCAAATTTTGCCTGAGGCGGCCCACCGGCGAATTTTGACACCCTCCCTCCCCCAAATTTTGCCTGAGGCGCTCATACCGCCGAATGCCAACATCCCCCCCCCCCCAAATTTGGCCTGAGGCGCTCATACCGCCGAATGCCGACACTCCCCCTCCCCCAAATTTGGCCTGAGGTGGCCCACCGGCGAATGCCGACACCCCCCCCCCTTTCCCTCAAATTCGGCCTGAGGCACTCATAATGCCAACATTCCCGCTCCCCAAATTTGGCCTGAGGCGCTCATACCGGCGAATGCCGACCCCCCCCCCCCCCCCTCAAATTCGGTCTGAGGCGCTCATACCGGTGAATGCCGACATTCCCGCTACTTTCAAATTTTACCTTTTGCGAAAGCTGCTTCTTCCCCACCATTTCTCCTACGTTGCCCAGGGCAATAGTATGACATATTTCTATAAAACGTACCACATCTATCTGCACCTTCTATATAGGTACTTATCTCCGCCCCGGTGTTCATACTATATACATATCTATCGCCACCCCGGTGCACATACAATATACGTACCTATCGTCGCCCTGACCCCTCAATCTCTCCAACCCCCCCCCCCCCCTCCCAACTAATTTTTAACTCTCCCCCAACCCTGAGAAATATTTTGAGTTCAAAACAAAAAAAAAAATTTTTGCCTGACCCCTAAAAAGTTCGGCCTGACCCCTAAAATTTTCCCCGTCCCCTCAATCTCTCCAGCCCCTCATCCCAACTAATATTTCAATCTCCCCCAACCCTGAGCAATATTTTGAATTCAAAACAAAAAAAACAATAAAATTTGGCCTGACCCCTAAAACTTTCCCCGACCCCTAAATCTCTCCAGCCCCCCTCCCAACTAATTTTTCACTCTCCCCCAACCCTGAGAAATATTTTGAGTTCAAAACAAAAAAATGTTATTTAACATGTATACAAATATTAGTGAAAACAATGGCGGAGCATAATTATTTCTATTTTTACTTTACTTATTGAGACGTTATTTAACATATATACAAATATTAGTGAAAACAATGGTGGGGCATAATTATTTTTCTTCTTACTTTACTTATTGAAACGTTATTTAATATGTATACAAATATTAGTGAAAACAGTGGTGGAGCATAATTATTTCTCTTCTTACTTTACTTATTGAGACGTTATTTAATATGTATACAGATATTAGTGAAAACAATGGCGGAGCATAATTATTTCTCTTCTTACTTTACTTTTGTCGACGTTATTTAACATGTATACAAATATTAGTGAAAACAATGGCGGAGCATAATTATTTCTCTTCATACTTTACTTATTGAGACGTTATTTAACATGTATACAAATATAAGTGAAAACAATGGCGGAGCATAATTATTTTTCTTCTTACTTTACTTATTGAGACGTTATTTAATATGTATACAAATATTAGTGAAAACAGTGGTGGAGCATAATTATTTCTCTTACTTTACTTATTGAGACGTTATTTAATATGTATACAAATATAAGTGAAAACAATGGCGGAGCATAATTTTTCCCTTCTTACTTTACTTATTTAGACGTTATTTAATATGTATACAAATATTAGTGAAAACAATGGTGGAGCATAATTATTTATTACTTTAATTTTACTGATACTACACTAACTTCACACCTCTCAAAAAGAAGGAGGTAACACCTGGTATCATGTCAAAAGAAGAAATGCGGTTAGGATTAAGCAACCCTTGCTTTACTATAAACTCGTGTTCAAAAAAGTGCCGTTATTGATTAAGCAACCCTTGCTTCACTGTGGACTCGTGTTCAAAAAAAGTGCCGTTACCGATTAAGCAACTCTTGCTTCACTATAAAATTGTGTTCAAAAAAGTTCAGGTATGGATTAAGCAACACTTGCTTCACTATAAACTCATGTTCAAAAAATACCGTTATGGAATAAGCAACCCTTGCTTCACTATGGACTCGTGTTCAAAAAAGTGCCCGAATGAATTAAGCAACCCTTGCTTCACTACGGACTCATGTTCAAAAAAGTGGCGTTACAGATTAAGCAACACTTGCTTCAATATAAACGTATGTTTCGTTAGGATTAAGCAACCCTTGCTTCACTATAAACTCATGTTCAAAAAAGTGCCGTTAGGGATTTCCTCTAACATCATTTCCTGTTAAAATCGTGACTTTGCATTATGCCAACAATCCCCCATCTCCAAATTTGGCCTGAGGCGCTCCACCGGCGAATGCCGACACTCCCCCTCCCCCTAATTTGACCTGAAGCAGTCACACCGCCGCCGCACTATCTCCACAACTCTCAAAAAGGAGAAGGTAATGCCTAGGAGGGTGGTATAACAACAGAACGGGCGTAGGGGAGGAAGGGAAGGTAGAAAGGGTGGGAGTGAGAGTGAAAGAAGGGTTTTAGTATTAGGGATTTTCTTGCCTACACTCTTTTCCTCTGACGTCATTTCCTGTTATAAGCGTGACTTTGCATATTTCTCAAATTATACATGTTAGCATTGTTTTTTTCTCAAATTAGTACTAAACAACGTTGAAAATGGAGAAAAAAGTCACCCCCCCCCATTGGAGAAAAGTGCTCAGTCGACCCCCGAAGAGTCCATTTTTTTTCCTGTACTGAGATATTACACATCCCGGGGCTGGCCGGTCATAATGATGTCAACCGTGTAACTGTTTGTTGGGTACTCTCGGAGGAGTATCTTGACATACAAACAGACAGACAGACAGACAAGTGCCCTTTATATAATAGAAGAAGAAGATAGAAGAAGAAGAAGATTATTATTATTATTATTTCATAAAGTTGTACTGTAGTCCTCGTTTGTTTTTTGTTTATTGTTCAGGAACTCCCGTTTTTTTCTGTTTAAATAGACCCCCATAGTTATGGCATATTCTGAAACTACATTACTCTGAGTATGTCATATCTTGTTTTTTTTTCTTTCTTTTTTACTCTGAATCTTACATAATGTTTACCAATAGTTCATCCCCCTTCCATCGCATATTATGCTATATTATCGTCATTTCGCCAGCCCCCTCCCTATATTTGTTGGATTAGTTGCATTGAACAGTACTTTTAATCTTATGCCCATAGACGAAATCTACATAAAACATTGACCGTAGACAAAAGTATATGTCCAAGTTGACAAATATTCCACAGAAAAATATACATTAACCACGGAACCAACCAGCTTGACCTCTCCCCCTGCCCTCAATGTAGGTGTATTGAGGAGGGGGGGGGGGCATAAATATGTCATTGTTTCTGCTAATCTTCTAAATGCATGGCTCGTCTCGAACGAAAATTTGTAATGTGAAATTATGTGTAATGTGATAGTCAAAAAAGCACAAAAAACAGTGATTTAAGAACATGGCAGTTTGATCAACAATAAAAAAAATTCTTTTAAAAGAGACAAAAGTCGACAACACTAATTGATAAGCAACAATCGATCGATCGACTGTGACAGAAACTGGAGAGTCTCCCCCCTTTCCTCTCCGAGTCAGAATTGAAGAAATCTTATAATTATACAAAAAAAAAAAAGAAATGGAAACGCAAAGACCTGTTTCTTTTCTTATCGGCCGTCAGTGTGTTTTGATTAATTTTCTGTCTGCGATTCCTTCTTAATTTGAACAAAGGAGAAAAATCTCAGAATTTATGTCTATTTAGTTTGGGGTGGATGAAAATCATGGCATATTTTAAGTCATTTATTATAATTTGGGATGGTCATTTTTTTTTCTTTCTAATAAACAATTGATAATATTTGCTGAATTATATAAAACTTTAAATTATTTAACTCAATTTAAAATTTTAAAATATATTTTTGGAACAAGTGGATAAATCGGATTAATAACGGCAACGCCATCAAACATTTTCAGATGGAATTGGATTAAAAAATAATGGTAAAAGCAAAAGAATTGAAAAGAATTGTTGGGAACTATTGAGTGAAATATTTAACAAAATTTCATCTGTATATTAATATTGTATTAATAGTGTAACATGTGTGCTATGATTTTTTTTTTTTTTTTTTTTTTTTTTTAGTTGAGAATCTGGTTAAGAGGGAAATGGTAAGTGCATAGGGTTATTTAGAATTTAATATGGGCGCCAGCATTTGCCATCAGCTTCTCAGGCTGTTTGATCAACTGATTTCACCAAAAAAAATTCATTTTGTGGGTGGTGGGTGTTTTATTGTTTTTTGCTTTACTAGTTGAATAATGAATATTATGAGAGGATTGGAAATGTCCACATACCACTCACTGTTTCAAAAGTGACTCTTATCTAATTTACATACTGTAAACAGACCAGATGCAAAATTTGCTGTGATTGAACATGGCGTCTTTAACCCCTCGAAAGAGGAGATAATGCCTGGGATGATGTCCTCCTAGGAACGAACAGAACCATACCTCCTTCGAATATAAGGGTCAAACACACACCAGCAAACAATACCTCAATGCCAGAACAGGCCAGGCAGGAAGAGGTACTATACTTTGATCAGGACGATTGGGTAACTAACCTTGTACCTTTTGAAAAAAACATGTCACCATAAGCCTCTGCTAAAATGCACTTGGATTTCTTAGTTTTATGTTTCGTTTTTAGTTTCAAGTCCCATGTGTTGTTATTAGTACACTACTTATCTGCACCCCCTCCCTCGCGACTCTCCTATTTTCTTTCCAGGGTGGAAGGAGGATATCTCTTATGTCTGCCCTATCAATAGAGCACAGTCAAATTGTAAACAAACTTGTTTTGACTTGTACCTGTCACTTCTCGTGAAGCATCAGCAAAAACAAAACGTTTGGTTTTTGGTCTAAAATTATTTGTTCCTAATAACCTTTGAAAATTTATCTTGTCCTTGATAAAAATAAATCCGCTCCCACCCCATCCCAAATACACCCACTGTCCCTGCCTGATAAAGTTTCTATACATATACATTTTATTTATTGACTGAAAACCAAACATAACAGTTTCGTGTTTGTTTTTCATACATATTTTTTAACCTATGTTTTCTTGCTGTATCCGGACAAGATGTTTGGTGTTCTCATTGAATACATGCAAGAATTCTCCAAAGGTAGGGATTGCTAATTTCACAGACTTTTTACTAGCACACACACACACACACATACATATACATACATACATATACATACATATACATATATATATATATATATATATATATATATATATATATAGAAAGCCCAACAATTGGCTAAGAGAACAACAAAGAATCTGATTGGTTAACTAGCTAGCCGTGTATATAAAAAGAACCAGCAAAATTAACTCCATGCATTCTAGCCTAAAGATTCCCCCCGGGGATGAAACGCGGGAGCCTCTGTGTAGCTTAATTATCATAAATATATTTTCATAGCTTATTACCAAGCTCTACTTATGTATCGAGCACTGTTGAAGTAAATACTGAAAATTGATACATAAAAAATGATATCTCCTTATTGTATGTGGATACATGAAATAGTAATATATATATATATATAAAGGAAGTAAATATGAAATTAAAATTTCAGATAAAATGTAAAATTGGTTAGGGTAATGTGGACAAACAAGGTAACATGCTAGTAAAAATAAGGACACAAACACATCAAAATATTTCGGTTACCAAACGAATATGGTCGAACCCTACAACCGAAATAGTTAGGTTCAGCTTTAATGATGCATTTGTGTCCTTATTTTTACAAGCATGTTGCCTTGTTTGTCCACATTTTCATAACAAATTTTACAATTGATGCCAGTCAGGCACTTCTAATGATCGATGATACCATGAAACTGAAGTGAAGTACATTTTAGTATCATTTCTTATTGATATAATAAATGGAAGTTCTGTGTTGTAATGGTTACAAATGCGAACTGTTGACTTGCCATTCCATGTTCTAGTTCTGTCACGGGTAGTGCATCTTAGGAAAGGTATCCATATACCCCCCTCCAGCTATGGATTAAATAGTAAGGTAGACTAGACTCTCAAACCTTGGTTGTGTTACTCGTCTAGGAGAAGGAAAACTCTGAAATAACACCAGTCTTTCTCTGCAGCATTGTTTCCTGTCGTCCTGGACTTCTTGTCACTGGAATCAAGCATTACCGGTTCAGAAGTGTTGTTGGGATTGGACAACCCTTGCTTCCATTATAGACTTACCATGCAGGCTACCTTAACAGTAGGTATCGATTGTTTCTTGAGACTGAAAGGTGGTCTTTATAATAAACGAAAGCTATCGAGGGGAGTGGGGACTACTTTATATATTAAATAGTTAATTTTAGATCAGAACACTTTACTGCAGTTTCTAGATTATCCAATTCATCAAACGAAATAATATGCTGTTACTTCAGAAATGTTATACATTTTAATTAAATATTAGTTTCAAATTTTATAAAACTATCAGACAAGATCTCATGTGTCTGTGTTTTTCACCTGTATGTAACGTTGATAAATACACATTGAATCATTTTTTTTATTTATTACTAATCAAATATTGAAATTAAAAATAAAGGAAAACTAAAAAAAGGGGAAAAAAAATTGTAACCATGACTATATTTTTTTATTATTTTCCTTCGAGCCCCTCCATCTGGCAATATGTCTCAACCCAGGCAACACTGTAGGTACAGCTAGTTACAACTAAAGTAACATGTTCTTTGCTGTTTATGGATATTCAGCAAAAAAAAAAACAGACTCCACAATATTATTAAAAAACTTAATATCAGTCCCAAGATGGAGTACTGCTATCACATTTGGGGAGATGCCACCCAAAGCACTCTTTTGGGGAGCTTGACAGTGTAGAAAATCAACTTGGAAATCTCGTTGGGAATGATCTTCCTCACAGAAGAGACGTTGCTACTATCTCTCTCTACTCTATCATTATTTCCATGAAAGGTGTTCGAGTCTCTGGTTCCTCCTTGTAAGACATTCACAGCAAGAACTCTTCTTGCTGCCACAATGAAAAAAACAACTTTTCTTTCTTCCTTCATGTGCTTAGCGTCAAGCAGAATTTCCATGAACAGCGCTTCTTTACAAAGGCTTCCCGTCTGTGGAACACATCACCATAGGACTGCTTTCCAACATGTTCGTCTTCAAATCCAATGTCAACAAATGTCATAAACTGTTCCCATAAGTAATCAAACTTTGTTCATTCCTTTCATCATTTTCAATCCTCTCATGATATTCTTCATCTTTCAACTGACAATCATTTTATCTCTTTAACTCTTATCCTCGAGTGGGTTTTGGCCAAGATAAATAGTGACTCATTAGTAGTGAAAAGAAAGAAAATGCCACCATTGGCTTGTAAAACTTTACATGACAAAAGTTGTTTGATCTTAGTATAGGGCTTTGTTTTCAAGTGCAACCCCAGACAGACAAACTCACAACAAATCTAACAGATAATAAATCTGATATGTAAAAATAACATTACTCAACGTACCAATATATTTAATTTTTTTTATTTATTTACTCTGATGCGACTCACATGTGAGCACTTTCTTGTATCAGACAAACATTTTAGTCTTTTTTCATTAGTTTTTTTCTGTCCACTCACCAGTACTGATTTCCTCTTCCTAATGAAATAAGCAAAGCTTCCAATGTGATCATGAGAGCACATGAAAAGTATTGAAAAAAAATCTGTCTCTAAGTATACTTTTATAGTACAAATTGGGGGTAAAATAATTGGGATTTTTTTAGGGACCCATCTCAACACCTTATCAAAGTTTTATGTCAAATCTGATCGTTGGAAGTATATTCTTATCCCACCTGTCTGTATACATTTGAAAAAGTGTAAGATAGGAATAGACTTCTGATGATCAAATTTGCTGTGAAGCTGCCATAAGGTGTTGAGATGGGCTCATTTTAATTATTTATTATTGTCATAAAGATCTATCTGAAAGGATATCGAATCTTTTGTGTGTGTAATCTTGGATTGGATTTTTTCTGAATGTTTTGATAAATGTGTGCATTTTTCACAAAATTTATGATTTGATGTCCATGATATCCTGAAAGATGGAGAATTGGCCCACGTTTAATATTTAAATTACTGTTACGTACAATCTGGGATTAATTTCAGACAAAACTGACTTTTCAAACTCGGAACTTTATTTTCAGCAAAGCAATGTTTTTAATAGTTGTGAAGAATTTTGAATTTCAACGTCTTCCAATCCAAAAGAGTAAATATAAAATGAAATTAACAAAACATATCGATTGTTTATTTTCTAAATCTTTTTATTTTATTTAAAAAAATAACAAAAGAAGCTCTTTAATGTGGACATTTATTCATACAGTAAATGCCACATGGTGGATAGTCATCATGTAACCCCCCCCCCCCCCCCCCCCAACATGGTGGATATTCATCATGTACCCCTCTCCAACATGGTGGATATTCATCATGTACCCCCCCCCCCCAACATGGTGGATATTCATCATGTACCCCCCCCCTCCCCCACATGGTGGATATTCATCATATAGCTTGTCCTAGGCTGGTGAAACATAGCAGTGCCCATCCCTCTCCAAGCCATGCTGACAGACAGCTTCTGGACAGTTTCATTGTACCCAACTTCACTTACATGGGTTTATCTGTGGCACAAGGTGCTGCAAAGCGGAATAGAACCCATGATCAACAGAGTAAAATGCAAGTATTCTAACCGCTCGGCCGACCAGAAAAATAAAATTAATATGCCCCCCCCCCCCTTTTTTTAAATTATTTGTGGTAAAATTCTTGTTTACTTTTTTGTTCCTTGTCAAAGTGCACAGATACTACACTCTCATCTGATCAAAATTGACAAACAGATAAACAAAAATGATTGATTTAAATTATAGTTTATCACAATATCTTGTTTTAAGGAAGTTTTTTGTTTTGTTTTTTTTGCTCATTTTAAAATTTATTTTTGAAATGCCATCTTGTCATACTTTAAAAAGGCTAATTGACCAATTGTCTTATTTTATTTATTTATTTTGCATCAGGTCAGGTTGCCCTGCCAGAATTAGTTCTGAGTGCAATTGGGTTCCAAATGCGATTTACAAAATGATAATTCACCCCATCTAAATAAGTGTAGAACTGGTCCATTTCCCTGGCAGATGAATAAATTTCTTATGTCGAGAGTTATTATGTACGCCCCCCCATTCCCCCCCCCCCCCCCACCAAAAAAAGAAGAAAAATCTTCAAGTGATATGTCAAAGGTGGGGGTGAAGCTAAAAAATTGAAGAGTTTTTTTTTTGTGTTTTGTTTTCAGGAAGGAAGTGGTGACAAAAAACAATGTAATTGTTTTGTTGGATAATAGAAGCCAATGGATAAATCTAAAACAAAATATTGCAGGGAAGAAGGAAATATGATTTTGTTGGTTTGCTCTTTGTAAGGAGGTGGGGATGGGGAGTATGCATGTGAATAATTATGTGTATTTTGCATATATGAATATATATATATATATATATATATATAGGCATTTATGCACTTCAAATGCATAAACGTTGTGTGAATATGTGCTTATGCATGTCTGTGCACAAATTATATCCTCCCAAGTTGATTATTCTCCATTGTTATACAAAAAAGACTTAAAATTTCTCCTTCTCACAATTTTATAATTTGCTTTTAATTCAAACAAATCTGTTTCCTTTTTTTTTTTTTACTTTCTCATTGGTTTTCTATATTTTTTAATGGCAAAAACTGCATGTGCATATATTTGTTTATATATATATATATATATATATATATATATATTATATTATATATAGTTCTTCTCTATTTACTAACTAGTTGATAGTGGCCTGCGGGTATGATCTTCGACTACGAATCAATGGTGATTTGTGTTCGGGGTTCGCGCCCACCGACCGTTGGGAATTAGTTCCTAGACTGAAGATTGCGTTAGCATGAAACATCGATGTCTCTAGGTATTTAAATATTTAATATTTATTTATAAAAATATTATTGTTTATCAGCCCCCTCCCACGGAGGCTGGGCACTTTTCGAGGAGCTTTAATAACAAGCAGTACAAATAGCTATATGCATGATCCGACGTTTCGTAGATCACTCTTATTTGCTTGGTAAATAGTCCCCGAATTCTGCTATTTACAGTTAAAGTTCTTCTCTATTTACTAACTAGTTGACAGTGACCTGCGGGTATGATCTTCGACTACGAATCAATGGTGATTTGTGTTCGGGGTTCGCGCTCACCGACCGTTGGGAATTAGTTCCTAGACTGAAGATTGTGTTAGCATGAAACATTGATGTCTCTAGGTATTTAAATATTTAATATTTATTTATGAAAATATTATTGTTTATATATATATTATATATATATATATATATATTATATATATATATATATATATTATATATATATATTATA
>OY744538.1:57408723-57443723 GCA_963556195.1 Sepiola atlantica
GCCGTTAGTGGACTGATTTACGGACGGACGTATCTGGACAGACGGACGGACGTAGGTTGACGGATTGACGGACGGACGTGTCTAGACGGACGTAGCTGGACAGACGGATGGACGTAGGACGACGGATCGACAGATCCATGTTTGTTCAAAGAAAATAATACTTATTATTACTTGCCCCGCTGCAGATACTATATAAGTACCAATCGCCACCCCGGTGCGCATACTACATAAGTACCTATCACTGCTCCAGTGTGCATACTACATAAGTACCTCTCGCCGCCCCGGTACGCATACTTCATAAGTACCTCTCGCCACCCTGGTACGCATACTACATAAGTACTTATTGCCGCCCCGGTTCAAATGCTTAATACGTACCTATCACCACCCGGGTGCGTATGCTATATACGCACCTACTGCCGTCCCGGTGCACATGCTATATACATAACTATCGCCGTCGTGGTGTGTATACTATATACGTACCTATCTCCACCCCAGGGCGCATGCTATATACGTACCTATTGCTGCCCCTGTGCACATGCTATATACGTACCTATGGAAAACCCTATGCAATAGTATATACATGCCTATTGCCGCCCCGCTGCATATTATATACATACCTATTGCCGCCCCGGTGCGAATACTATATATGTACCTATCGCCGCACAGGTGCGCATACTATATACTTACTTATTTCTGCAAGGGTGTGTATACTATATATGCACCTATCACCAGCCCAGTTCGCATACCTAAGAACCTATATTATATATATTATATTATATTATATATATATATATATAGAGAGAGAGAGAGAAAATGGTGGTTGAAGCATTGCTGGTAAATAAGTTTTGTATTTATGAAGGATAATAGCAATGCAGAAAAACGGAATAGTGAAAGAGAGGATGAACAAAACAAACAATCGAAGACAATATTTGAGGTATTAATCTTCACAAAATATATTTATTTTTCAATAGATATTTTGCATATTATATCAGTAAATATGAAACTTACTGTTAATATTAACAAAATCCAGATGGTGGAACATCTCTTGATATTTCTTGATAAATACTCCCCTTCTTAAAAAGGACCTTCCAAGTTCAGTTCGTCTAAGGGAAAGAAAACGTCCAAGGTGTGTGTGTATGTATATATATATATATATATATATATATATATATATAAATTACGGGAGCATTATGTCAGAGTTTATGAGAATAGCTTGCGTTACTTTAGGGTTTTATACCCCCAGCTGCTGCTTTGGTAATAAGAATGATTAAACAAGGTGGGGATCAAAGTAAAAATATTTTGAACATTTAAATAAGGCAATAACCCGTCATCCTGACGGTTTTAAGTTTTATCAAATCAAACAAAGTAGATTGATAAAGCAAATCAAAAACTATATAAGAAATTCAGTATAAAATGTTTAACATGTATAAAATGTACATATAGTGTAATATATAATTAAAAATTGAAAAAATTGTGTGTGTATATATATGTGTATATATATATATATATGTGTATATATATATATATGTATATATATATATATAAATACATTTTGAAACATTTTAAAATGAAACTAAAATAAATAAAATTAAATAATAATATAAATACATTAAATAAAATAAATAACCAAAGGGGGATAATAAGTAGTACAATAGATTTGTTCAAACTCTATAAATATACAGTAGTTTTGTAAATAACAAATTCATTTTTTATTTATTTTTTTAACAAAGACTAACACAGGTACAGAGAATTTTTTTATAACAAAATAGGTTAGCAAAAATTTAGATCTGATATTCAAAACGTTTTATTTATTTTTATTTTTTTAGGGAGGTGGTGTTTGATCAACCCTGCTGGGGAGCCATTAGATAAAATACGGTTTTGTTTTTAAATCTCTGAAACAGTTTTTCATGATGATCCCAATAATAATATTAAGTCCAACGTAAATTCTTGGAAGCTAATTCAGTGATTGCAAGAGATTAATTGACTTACAAGCAAAGGAATTTTCTAATGAAGGACATGCGACTAAAAAGTGTTTTTTTTTTTGTTTGTTTGTTTTATTTTTGTTGTGGTGGGAGTTCTTATCATAATTTTAACGGTTGAAAAGTTTGTAGAGACGTGTGTGTGTGTGTGTGTGTGTGTGTGTGTGTGTGTGTGTGTGTGTGTGTGTGTTGGATCCGTGAATGATAGAGTAATTGTGGTAGGAAATTTTGAGTAAGAGATCTTAATGCGTAACAGAGCAAGAATAAAGTTAAGAAAAAACTAATCATCTCAGCCATTTACATTATAATTTATTTCATCTTGTACGAGCCAAGATTTGGCAGATGTAACTTAATGGCTGGCAACTTGATATAATTGGTCCCCCCCCCCCCCCCATTTATATAAATCGGGGGACCTATGTTTTGAGGCATTTCTGTCCGTCCGTCCGAATTTTTCTCCGTAACCATCCATTGAATTTCTCTGAAATTTTGCATGAAGTTGTAACTTTGGTCAGGTTAGAAAGTGACATTCTCCGATTTTTGAAAAAGAAACTGGTTAGCCCCCTAGGGGTCAAAAGGCCCCGAAATGGCAAAAAATGACATTTTTTGCCTCATAACTTCTGGTTCGCACCCCCTGGGGGTCAAAGGGGGGTCAAAAAGACCCCAAATTGCCCAAATTTTACACTCGCCACATCGAGTCACATACAGAGGGGACCACGCATGCGCGGCTTGTTATAACTCAATAGAATACAAAATTTATGATATTAATATTTTGTAATCATTCTCTGAAAAATTCAACATCAGCAAATATTATTTATTCTTATGTACATATGTATCAGAAATTTATTGTCCATAATTGCATCTTCAACACAAAATTTCTTTATCAATTTGATAAAGGCAAAATTAACAAGCCGTGCATGCATGGTCCCCCTCTGTATGTGACTCTATGTGGCGAGTGTAAAATGCAATAAATTTGGGCAATTTGGGGCATTTTTGACCTCCATTGTACCCCCTGGGGGCACGAACCAGAATTTTTCTGAGGTCAAGGATGCTCATTTTATATCCAGAACAATTGCCTCTACATTTTGGCCAAGTTTCAGAATAATTGAATGGATGGATCAAACGTTATGGGAGAAAAGGGTCATTTTTTTTGCCATTTTAGGGGGCTTTTGACCCCTTGGGGGCGCGAACCAGATTTTTTCCAAGGTCAGCGATACTTATTTTCTATTAGGAACAATTGCCTCCACATTTTGGCCAAGTTTCAGAGAAATTGAATGGATGGATGAAAAGTTATGGGGCAAAAAATGTCATTTTTTGACATTTTGGGGCCTTTTGACCCCCTGGGGGGCTAACCAGATTTTTTTTCAAAAATCGGAAAATGTCACTTTCTAACCTGACCAAAGTTACAACTTCATGCAAAATTTCAGAGAAATTCAATGGATGGTTGCGGAGAAAAATCAGAACGGACGGACGGAAATGCCTCAAAACATAGGTCTCCCGATTTTATAAATCGGGGGATCAACAAAAATCCAGAGACCTTATTTTTCTTTTATGGCAGGCTAAAATCATTGTTTTCAAAAGTCAAATGTTTATATTTAAAAAAAAAAAAAATGGATTCTTTCTTCAAATAAGGTAGATTGTGCAAGTTTATAAAAAGTTGTATCAATAATCTTATTTGAATAAATGATGCTTAATTTCTTCTGAATAATAGCTTAAACAGTAGAAAAAAAATGTCAACGTTAAAATACCCATTGGCACAAAAGAACAAAAACAAAGATATTTCTATATTGCAGGAAATTAATATTTATCTATTAGTTTTCGAAAATAACCATCATTAAATGCAGACTTAATTAAGCACCAGTGGAACTTTCTCAAAACTGGGGAGATAATTTAACCCAAAAGCTGGCCAGTTATGGGGAGATAACTCTAATTAAGCTTCTTAATTCATGTATTAGAAAATAAAATCACCTAAAAAAAAACATCCGATCTAAAGCGCCTACGTTTAGCGCCTTATTATATAATGGGTGACAAGATACATGTTTATTTTATGATATCTTGGGCCAAGCATGTCAAAAGAATTTACTTTAGTATAAATTATTCTCTTATTATTCAAGATAGTATTTAAAAAAAAACTTTCATTTTTAATTAAGTTCCAATCTTACAGGTTACATAAAAGTTAATATTATCCTATAGTATTAAGATCCCAATCATGCCAAATAGAATGGTACACAGTAATAGCAATCATGTGGGTCCATGAGGAAAAAGGGTGAGGATCATGGGATTGAATCCAGAGCATTTCGCTTAAAAGATGGAATCTTGTTTGTTTTTTTGGGTGTTTTGTGCAATAACGAGAGTTCACTTATGCAAATGAGCATTTGTTGGCATGGACGAATTCTTGTTGATGTAAAAAGAGAAAGGTGAAAACTTGACGCGGCGAATTTGGACCACATCGAGTGTTGAGAGACAGAAAGAGAGAAAGAGACGTCTAAGGCACTAAAAAGAACTACAAGCTATTTTCGACATTTTCCGCGCTGTTGATTTTTTACATAATGGTGGATGCAAAGTTCAACCTGAAACTCATCTCTGAGTTTGATGGCTAAGACAAAGCTCCTTTCCTTCAACAATTAAAAGAAACCTTTTCAACCACCGATTGCCATGGCAAATAACACCCTACCTGAGAGTGCAACATTCAAACTCATCAGGTAACATGAATTGGAACAAATACATAGACATTTCCAAAGCTGATGAAAGGAAATTGGGCTCCCTCTACTGTGCTAATAAACTTCTCACACCTGACAGTATCCTATATCTCTACAAAGCCACCATCTGCCCATGTATGGAGTATTGTTGTCACATCTGGGCTAGTGCACCATCCACTAGTCTCTCCCTCTTAGACAAGGTCCCAAAAAAGATTCTCTAATCTAATAGGTTCCTCACTATCCAGCCCCTTTCCCATCGCTACAATGTTGCATCCTTGTGCTTGTTTTACAAGTACTTCAATGGAATGTGCTCTGATGAACTGACTGCTCTGGTGCCCTTTCGACGTAAATACACTCGATCAACCCAACAATCAGCTAATCCATTCACTGTGGAGAAGCTTTTGGAGTAGAAGGCTCTCCAGCATCTGCCGGAGAGTCTTCTACTCCAAAAGCTTCTTTCCCTGAACTGCCAGCCTTTAGAACTCCCTTCCTGCTCCCTTTTCCCCTGACTGTACCGACATGCAGAAATTTAAAACTAATGTGAACAAGCATCTCGCTGCACAGCTCCCAATTTAGGATGATCCCCCCCCCCCCCTAAACTTTCACCCTAATTTCAGTAGCCCCTTACGTCTACAGTGGCAACTTGTCTTGTTTGGAGTGAACTAAGTTAAAAAAAATCAAATTAAATAAAGCACCAACCCAGCTACGGAATGGCTTCACAAAGTAGCCTGTACCTGCGAACATTAAGGCCGCATATGAACAAAACCTTGATGCCTGAATCAAAGATTGCTGGTTGATCCTGTACTCTAACCAAGAGCTTGGACCTCCAAAAGGTCTTATCTCTTTCATAGCAGTGGTAAAACATAACAAGTCAAATGTGCGACCAGTTATGGACTACCATGAGCTCAATACATAGAGGCTTACACGGCTGATGCCAATGTATGTGCAAGTAAGTGGCATCAGAAAAGATTAAATGTATCATTGCTCGATCTGAGGAAGGTCTGTAGGTGCGGGTCGACAAAACTTCATGGCTGTTCAAGACGGTAGTATTTTGCAGCAAGAGATACAGCCTAACTAGACTGGGAGTTTGGGTTGAATGTGGCATCGCAAATCATGAAGATCATCGTCGGTGCTGTGTTATATAAATAGGAGACCTTTGAAAAAGTGAAATCAATGTACCTCAACAACATTTACATCAATAAAGCTGTCAAACCAGTGACGCACATCCAAGCGAAATTGACAGTTTGGTCTGAAGTGCAGCTTTGTGATGGAGCATACATGCAAAGGCCTGGACGTTAGAGGGGATGATGATATCCTACGATGGAGACAGGGAAGTGTGATTTCGAGCATCCCTGAAGTTCTCACAAGATAAATCGTTTCTTCCTTGTTTGGAAAACTCATGACGCACCTGCCAGTGTATGGCCGTGGGTGTAATAAAATGCAGGGCGAATGCAGTAATCAAAGGTGGGATGATTAAACAAGTGATACCCACTTCACCTGAATGATTGCAAGGAGAATGGTGCGTCAATGAGGAAGAAATAATTATATGGGTCATGCCAGTTTACTAGCTGTGTTGGAAGACGCCTGTTGGTTGCGGCCTGTGAACAACCCCCAGAAAATCAACCTGGCTGAGTTAGATGCTGTGATTAAAGGTATGAATCTAGCACTACAGTGGCAAGCAAAGAGGTTACACCTCCATACCGACACCCTTTGTATCCATCATTGGGCTTCTGACACACTGACTGGGAAAGTAAGTATAGGCAGCAAGCGAAATGCTGATGATGGTTAGATACCTTAAAGAGTCTAGTCTCCAAGTATGACCCGGTAGTCAGCAGTAAATTGGTCCCATCATACTCCATCTTTGGCGACCAGCTGACACAAGTGCCATGCAAATGGTATGATGCCATAATAGTGGATGCCGAGCCCATTGGTCAAACATGTGCGATGAGCCAGCAGCAGAGTGGACATCTCGGCGTCAAGAGGACTTTGTATTTTGTGAGACGCATCGACCTAACAGTGGCCAAATCAGACTTCGAACCAGTCATCGCGCAATGTGAGATGTGTTGGTCAATTGACCCAGCACCAGTGTGGTGTCGAAAAGGACAACTGGAAGCAAGTGACGCATGACAACCACTTTCTTACCTTCATCAACTGTGGACCCACCCGTTTTGTGGTTTGGCGACCAATTGCACGACAAGACTCAGCAAATGTGATTCGACAACTAGTCTTTTACGAATAGGGCAGCACCGCATGAGATTTTTGTCGATAATGACCCAGCATTTTGTACATGCATACTATCAGGTAATGGCTTCGTGGAAAGAATCTACCGCAGTATAAAAGGGAATTGCTGCTAGGAAGAAGTGTTCCATTGGCAAAGCAACATACTTGTACAATGTTACGCCGAAGGATGGTGTGTCCCCAGCAACCACACCTGTGAATGCCATCTACACGTACCAGGCTCGGGTAAAAGAAATCGACATTGTGCTGTCACTTGACGACTAGAATATGGACGAGTCATATGATGTGAGTAATCAAGTGAAACTGCCAGGCTGTCGGTGTACCACCAGTTTAAAATGGAAGCAAGTAACTGATGTGCTCAGTCAGCAGGTTGATGGAATCCCAGATCATGTACACCATCTTCGCCATGCTTTGGGGGCGGACCATTCAACTACTAGAGAAAACGATGAAGAAATTAATGAGTCAGCTGAGCTGATGATGGGGCCGCCAGTGATCCTCATGAAAATGGAGCAGTGAATTTGTCTGAAACCTTGACAGACAATTTGTAAACTGAGGTGCACGTTCCACTTCAAAGAAGTGTATCAGCCAAAAAGCCACCACCATCCTGCATCATGCGTGATCAAGAGATCGGGGGGGGGGGGGGTAGCAGCCATCATGCGGGTCCACAAAGAAAAAGAGTGAATGTCATACATGTGTTGTCCATTGGGGATTGAACCCAGTACGTTCCGCTTACAAGATGAAATCTTGTTTATTTTTTGTGCGATGACAAGGGTTCACTTATGCAAATGAGCATTGTTTTCCATTTTATTTGACAACTTTATTCGGCATTAAATACCTCACAGAATGTTGATATTCCGTAAACCAAACCAAAGCAAATTAATCATGGATTCAAAGCAAATCATTAAGGTACTATGAGCCAAACATTTGATAAGATTTATTTTTCTTTGTTTGGGACAAAAAGAGTTCCAATGGCAGTATGAGCCAGTAAATGTTAGTTTGCGGTAAACAGATGTAAGAAAAGACTAATCAGATTCATGCACTAGTACATCTAGGGAAGAAATTATGTTCCTTCTCACAGGTAAACTGTATGGCTGAATGTAATTGATTAAATGCATTAAGAAATAATACGGAATCTGACTCATCATTGAACACAAAAGTATGATTGAAGTATCGAAAATAGGTTAGTAGTTTATTGATACGAGCCAAAAGATTATGCTCATGGAAACCCATAAAGATATTGGCCAATGAGAGACCAAAAGTGACCTGATAGAAATAACCGTCAGTCTGCTGGCACATGACGTTATCGAAACTAAATTCAACAGACATGGTAGCAAACTACAGGAGTTCCACAAAAACCTCCTCGGAAATGGTGGGACCAACTGATAAACTATAATATAGTACATTGGTACAAATATTGATGGTTTTTTGTCATAGAACGTTTGTAAACAGTCTGCTGATGTCAAGAACACATAAACTTATTGTCAGCAGAAAAAGGACAATTGTGTATATAGTCAGCAAAAGTAAATGAATCTTTAATGCAGTTGGCTGAATATGCGTCAAGAACTGGTTGAAGCAATTCTGACAACTATTTATCTAAATTATGCTGACCTGAACCTATCATAGAAAGAATAAGTTGTAGGGGTATATCGTTCTTATGTGTTTTTAGTAACCAATAAAGAAAGGGTCTTACCCTTTGGTCGTATATATGATCATATCTGTCCCCAGAGCACCTTTCTTAATCAGTTCAAGTAATCTCTTTTTTAAATAATAATCTGTATAATATAGAATCACCATTCTAAGTCTTGCCTTCCACACTGAGGGCTGGTCGGTTGAAGATGGGGACAACTTCGAAATTTGTGAATGAAAATAAAACCTCAAATTCAGATAATGTTTAATGAATAATGGTGGAATGCAGATTTCCAAACGTGGCTTTGCTTTTTCTAATGCCAACTACCTTAGAAAACTTAGATTTTTTTATTATGACGAGATTTGGTTTTTCTACAGCTAATATTAAGAATATACTTTGACGCAGTTTCCACAAACTTTTAACGGTGAATTTTTTGTCTTTTCCTCAATGGACATTTTGTCACAGGACTTTTTTCTATCTGGACATATTCTGCATTTGGACAACTTTCTCATACACTTACATCCACTTTCTATTATCATCTCAAATTTTTTGAATTTTGAATTCTTCCCTTGCCAACTTATCTATGTAATTCCTCTGATGATAAGATTCTGACTTAAAGAAACAAACAATAAACATGCTTTTATTGAATACACCTTTCATTGAACAACTGCAGATCAAATAGATTTGTCATTCTTACATTTTTTATTTCTCTTTATCTATCTATCTATCTCCCTCTCTCTCTCCCCCCCTCTCTCTCTCTTCCCCTCTCTCTCTCTCTTCCCCTCTCTCTCTCTCTCTTCCCCTCTCTCTCTCTCCCTCTCTCTCTCTCTCTCTCTCCCTCTCTCTCTCATATATATATATATATATATATATATATATATATGAATAAAAATGGGGATAAAATGATCTAACGTAATGGAAAATGAATAAGGAAAGCCAAAAACTATATTATTTATGTATTCATCAATGTTTCATCTTTATCGTAGACTTCCTCAGGATGAAGAAAAATGCAAAAAAAAAATCATAGTCATTAATTTTGAAAAACTCTCCACGCATTTTATATTCACATAAAAAAATATAAATTGTTTTTCTTTCTTTCCTTTTTAATTCGAAGCATGACAATAAGTTCAGACCTCCGCCCCTCTCCCATATCCACGATCAGTCATGCTCGGTTTTGACAGATTTGACCCAGACATTTTCCCTAAACTAAAAATAGAAATAAAAATGAATAACTTCAAGCTGTCACCCCATTTCCTCTTTTCCTTTGAACTGTGTAAACTGCTGTTTTTCATTTGTGCCTTTTTCATCCACAGCCATACCGAAACCTGAACATTTTCAGGCAAATCAAAATTAATGACTGATTTTTTTTCTGCATTTTTTTTTTCATCATGAGGAAGTCTACAATATGAAACGTTGATGAATACATAAATAATATAGTTTTTGGCTTTATATATATATATCTATAGAGAGAGAGAGAGAGAAACACACACACACATGTATATATGGGTGTGTGTGTGTATATATATATATATATGATTATTTTTTTATACAGACATGTACAAAATCTGTGACACTGGCATGTCGATGTTATCGATCTACAGCTGTTAAAAGCTGAGATCTCATCAGGCAGAATTAGAATCTGATCCTTCCCTCAGATCGTATTTGGGAAAGAAGGAAATTGGGGGGGGGGGAAGGAAAATTTTTAATTTGGAAAGTCACGTGGTCAGACTTGAGACCGTTGAAAATTAAAAATAATATAATATGGAATAGGAATAAAATGAAAAATACTTGTTGAGGATAGGGAAAAGAAAAGACATCTTGTAACTAACGTCTATACGTGTCAAATGTCAGGTTGATATTTAGGTTTGCAGGAAGGCATTATTTCAAGTGTGTTAAATTTAGTCTGGATTTTAAAACATTTAATATATATTCCTGTTATTATTACTATATTATCATTATCATTAATGATTTTATTATCATTATTATTAATTTTATTATTATTAATTATTATGTTACCTTCTTTTTAATTGATTATTATAATTATGATTTCAATTACTAAAATCTTACTCCCTCTATTCCATCTGTTTAATTTAGCTATAAATACTATTATTACCCTTATTATTATTATTATTATTATTATTATTATAATTATGATTATTATTATTATTTTATCACCAGTAGTAGTAGTAGTAGTATTTTTTATTATTTTTATCATGGATGCTGCTAAAACCATTATATCATGTTAGTAAACTTTAGTAATGTTTGAATTATTTTAGTTATTTAAATTATTCGAATTATTAAAATTATCTTAATTATATATATACTGTAAATATCTTTAAATATTAAAGTATTTTTATACCTACAGACGATATTGTTTTGGGCTTTTTTACTGTTTTTACTGCCGGTTGCAAACAGTCGCATGAGATCGAACGCAGTTCATATATTCAGACTAGAATCATGAGGCTAACTTCTATGCTCACGAGAAATTAATTGAAATTAACCTATACTTACCCGAAATGTGGGGCAAGTGTGTTGCTGTCGAAAGTGTTCGACGCTCGAGCAAAACTTTGCATAATCGCTGGTGACAACAATCTCATAACTCCAAAGAGTGCTCTACTCTTAAGACTGTTAAATCTTACGTGCATTAATCAAACTGTAAATATTTTTAAATATTAAAGTGTTTTTATATCTATCTATATATATATATATATATAAAAAGGCCTTGTGAGATTTTCCAAGTTGTACCTAATTAGCATTTCAGACAATTTTCAGTTATTATTGTTGTGCAATATTATTATCACTATAATAACGTTAATAGCTAGTTTATTAAAAAAATGATGTAATCCCACACCCTGAACAACATAAGCAAGGGAAATAATTCATATTTAATTGAAAAATATAAAAAGAGGTTTCCCCCACAACTAAAATTGTACTTCATTTTCTGTTGAAGTTTAAAAAAATGTGCAAACAAATAAAAATGCAAAACTAAAATGACTTTACTGTGTAGCAATTACATGAATGAACTATTTTGTATTGATTTACGTGACTGCAGTGAGCTGTGATTCGACTTGATGATTGTGATCATCACTCCTTCGTGTAACAAGATTCATATGCGATGAATCGTGTTGGCTCTAAAACTAGATCACATGATTAACATGTCTCTTCAGTTCAATACCGGTTCCCAAACAGACAACATGTGATCTTGCGTTCTCTGCTGGGCCGACGGCAGAAGAATCGACGAATTCTAGGATACAAATTATTTATTCTTGTCTACCATACTCAACCCAATGTATTATCCTTGTTCTGTTCCTGTGTTTCCTGTAAATAAAACTGCATATCTTTTTAGTTGTGAAGCCATCGTTTATTTTGTGAGGAATAGTGATCCCATTTGCTTATAATATTTCAGTCAGATTTGTCCAGACGAATTACTTTTCCAAGTAAGTTGTCAATCTGATTTTGTTCTATTTAAACTCCCAGCTAAAATTAGCTTTCTAAACTAAAACTGTATCCCGGGCAACACTGGGTAGGTACCGCTAGCAATATATATTGTCATTTTGTTGTTTTTGTGATATTGACAATTGAATGTATTCAAATATCTTTTTTTTATGGGGAAGTATTACTAAGGGGGGAAACATTGTTGGTAATTCGGAAGTTTAGCCAGGACTTCAAAACAGTATTTGTACGTTTAGCTTTTGTAACTATGGATGTCTGAAAAGGCAATAATCTCTGTAAAAATCTAACAACTGAAGTCTATTAATTACACTAGCAAATATATGCTCCCTCCGGTCGCATATTTTTGTTAGGCTGCCGCCTCAGAAATGAACGCTCACCCGTAAACCGATGGAGCCCCAGTCGTATTTCTTGGGTGGTTAGACATTGTTTTTCTTTGTTTCCGACCAAGAATATTTTTAGTTAAAAATAAAGAAGAAAAAATTTTCGACCCCCACCCCAAGTTTTTTTATCCTCCCCATACATATGTGTGTGTGTGTTTTTGTTAAATGACATTTTTTTAATTAAACACTTTAATTCTAAAAACAGTTATATAGCTTTCCAGTGCAATGTGTTAATTTTTTTGTTGACAGAAAAGAAAAGAAAATCACATCTTTTATTTTAATAAATAAAACACGGAATAATAAAAACAGTTTGTAAATAAAAGCTTTACAGCGTGAAAGGTAAAAACATAAACACAGTTAAGGTCGTAAGAAAATGATATTGGAAGTTTTTCAAATCGGAAAAAAGGTGTACCTAAAATAAAACTATTAAAAAATCAAATACAGTAAACACGGATAGTTTTTTAAATGCTCTCGACAAAAAAAGTTTACCTAAACTAAATTTATTATAATGTGTGTGTGTGTTTTTTTTAAATAGTAATTTTTAAGTCAATTATTAATTTAATCAAACAAGTTGATTCAATAAATTTGTGTTTTGGCTAATAAGATTAAGAAAATAAACAAACTCAGAACGTTTTAATAAAAAAAATCAGAGTAGAAGTAACACGGTAAATGCCAGCGTTTTGTTTACATTTTAAATAATGTGTCCGTCTTGTGTCCATACTGAATAATCAGAGGGGGGTAACTGAGTCAATGGAGTATCGCTGACTGTTCAATCAGTTTCGCAGTAGATAGATTAACTACGTAACTCATTTCATATATATATATATATATATATATATATATATCTATATATATAAATAAATAATAAAAGAAATAATTATAATTTATAAGTAAGATTATTAGCGAGCGTAAATACATGTGGAAATCTGAAGAAAACAATCATGAGTGTATATTTGCGAATACTAATTTATTAGAAGTTTAAAAGCAATTAATTATGTAAATTGAGAAATGTGCATAGTGTTTACGGCGGTTTTTGTAGTAGTATATAAAGAAGCTGGCAGACTAAGTAAATAGTAATATTACTCTGGAGTTTCGGCTTCAGACAGACAGATACATAATCTCCATTATTAATAGATATAAAGTTAACATAATGATTTTTTTTACATACAATTTTTTTTTATTAATATTAATAAGAATTAAATAAAATAAATAAATTCTTGGAAGTTTTTCTTTTGTTTACGTTACATACATATGTATTAAAGAAAATGTTTACACTTTTTTTTAAAGAAATTACATCATTGAATTCTTTTTTTTTTTTCATACAATTTTTTCATTACAGACATATTTCTTAAAGAAAATTTGTATGTGTCCAAAAATATGAATTTTTATTTATTAATATTTTTTTAAGTTATTAAAATTAACATCATGGGATTTTTAGATAAAGAAAATTTGTTTTTGTCCAAAATGTATGTATTTTTTCTGTGTTTAGCGCCATGTGGGCAGAGCGTCAGTATAACTCTTGGTTGTTAAATTTTTTACCAAGATTATTGCCTTTTCGGGCATCTATAGTTACAAAGCTAAACGTACAAATGCTCTGTTTTGAAAACTTAGTTAAGCTTCCGAATTACTACAATGTTCCCTTTCATCAGTGTGATGCCTCATATGGGGAGTGTCTATATTTATAAAATATAATTATCAACAGACGCATGTTTTTCTATTTTACGACTCATCAGCATGGCTGAATCTAGGAGGATTTGAAAACGGGACCGCAGTGACTTACGTCCGGCGCCCTTTTTTTCTGCTTTTCTATCACCGTTTTTCTACCAACTTTTAAAGATTTGTTCCCTGAGAACCACATGGTGACTAGTTGAACGATGTAATCCAGCAGAGCAACTTTTATTAATGTACATTAATCAAAATTTCCACCATCACAGCCACTATCCTATCTCTCCTTTGTCATAGCACATGAAGCACTGACAGATATCATACCAATCTTACTTTTCTTTTTAGAGGGGAGAGGGTATGCCTTTACAATAATGACGTTTCCTATAGAAATCTAATTATTGCTGCACAATCTGTTGGCTTTTGCCTTCAGTCAAATACTGATATAGAACTGAACCGATGTGCAGTACCCACCCCGTCGCATTTCTGGTTGGTACCTTTCTTGGTTTCTGGGTATGTCCTTCAAGTGCATTTGGTGGTGAGGCCCCAATTTGGGAGCTTTGGGGAGTGTGAAGTCACCCTTTAGTTACCCCCAGGTCCACTCTGACCTGTAATGGTTGTACCTTTCGGGATCCCACTTAGGAGTAGGAATTATTTAGAATTTATCCTGGGCACGACACTAAACTGTCTCAGACACCCATGAGCCGGGTGGTCGCCTCTATCCTACTCCACCACCACCTTGAAATCCATTTTTCCAGTCCTTTTTATTTCTGCTTACCCTATTTTCCAACCCTATCAGCTACTTCAAACCATCCCGAGTATAACACAACACTGCATTCAATAGTGAAGCCCTAATATGAGAGCTTAATTACAATTACTTGATTGTTAACAGACTCAGTTTACAAAATATACGTCTACAAAACAAATTAATCTACAAATTATTCGCATACAAAACTTATGTAGGGTTTCACCATACAATTGTAATGTGAGGATATACAGAAAGTAATAATAATGATAATAATATTAAAACTATGTGATAATTAGTAATAACTATGATGACGACGAGAGCTGTGATTGTTACAAAAATGGACTCTACACATATAGATTGGAATGCACATCTCTGTCGCTTTTAGAATTTAAAATGATCTAACAACGTAAAGTGCCATGATGCCATAAGTGTTACCAACTTTAACTAGTATTTCCATCTTTGGACTTGTTGGAGGTTAGTTATTCGTTGATGGCAACGAAGATGATGAAAAAAATTTCTAATTGCTTAAGTATTTCCTTCCGTCCTTCCTTGATGTTAAGTGAGACGCACACGCACGTTCTTGTCTACAATGAATCACACAAATAAACACCTATATTAATAACATTATGTGACCTCTTCTGTTTCTTGCTTCATACAAATCTTTTTTTTATCATTAATCGAATAGTTATTGAAATAAAAAAATCCCTCCTCTTTCCTTCCCTCCCTTTCCTTTCCAACTCTCCTTCCCTCTCTTCCCTCCTTCCCCCTCTCTCTCTCTTCCCTCTCTCTCTCTTCCCTCTCTCTCTCTTCCCTCTCTCTCTCGTCCCTCTCTCTCTCTCTGTCTCTTCCCCGTCTCTCTGTCTCTTCCCCGCCTCTCTCTCTCTTCCCCGTCTCTCTCTTCCCCTCTCTCTCTCTCTTCCCCTCTAACTCTCTCATCCCCTCTCTCTCTCTCTTCCCCTCTCTCTCTCTCTTCCCCTCTCTCTCTCTCTTCCCCTCTCTCTCTCTCTTCCCCTCTCTCTCTCTTCCCCTCTCTCTCTCTTCCCCTCTCTCTCTCTTCCCCTCTCTCTCTCTTCCCCTCTCTCTCTCTTCCCTCTCTCTCTCTCTTCCCTCTCTTTCTCTCTTCCCTCTCTCTCTCTCTTCCCTCTCTCTCTCTCTTCCCTCTCTCTCTCTCTTCCCTCTCTCTCTCTTCCCTCTCTCTCTCTCTTCCCTCTCTCTCTCTCTTCCCTCTCTCACTCTCTTCCTCTCTCACTCTCTTCCCTCTCTCTCTCTCTTCCCTCTCTCTCTCTCTTCCCTCTCTCTCTCTCTTCCCTCTCTCTCTCTCTTCCCTCTCTCTCTTCCCTCTCTCTCTCTCTTCCCTCTCTCTCTTCCTTCTCTCTCTTCTCTCTCTCTCTTCCCTCTCTCTCTTCCCTCTCTCTCTTCCCTCTCACTCTCTCTTCCGTCTCTCTCTTCCCTTTCTCTCTCTCTCTTCCCTTTCTCTCTCTCTTCCCTTTCTCTCTCTCTTCCCTTTCTCTCTCTCTTCCCTTTCTCTCTCTCTTCCCTTTCTCTCTCTCTTCCCTTTCTCTCTCTCTTCCCTTTCTCTCTCTCTTCCCTTTCTCTCTCTCTTCCCTTTCTCTCTCTCTTCCCTTTCTCTCTCTCTCTCTTCCCTCACTCTCTCTTCCCTCTCTCTCTCTTCTCTATCTCTCTCTCTTCCCTCTCTCTCTCTCTCTTCTCTATCTCTCTCTCTTCCCTCTCTCTCTCTTCCCTCTCTCTCTCTTCCCTCTCTCTCTCTTCCCTCTCTCTCTCTTCCCTCTCTCTCTCGTCCCTCTCTCTCTCTCTGTCTCTTCCCCGTCTCTCTGTCTCTTCCCCGCCTCTCTCTCTCTTCCCCGTCTCTCTCTCTTCCCCTCTCTCTCTCTCTTCCCCTCTCTCTCTCTCTTCCCCCCTCTCTCTCTCTCTCTTCCCCTCTCTCTCTCTCTTCCCCTCTCTCTCTCTCTTCCCCTCTCTCTCTCTTCCCCTCTCTCTCTCTTCCCCTCTCTCTCTCTTCCACTCTCTCTCTCTTCCCCTCTCTCTCTCTTCCCCTCTCTCTCTCTTCCCCTCTCTCTCTCTTCCCCTCTCTCTCTTCCCCTCTCTCTCTTCCCCTCTCTCTCTTCCCCTCTCTCTCTTCCCCTCTCTCTCTTCCCCTCTCTCTCTCTTCCCCTCTCTCTCTTCCCCTATCTCTCTCTTATCCTCTCTCTCTCTTCCCCTCTCTCTCTTCCCCTCTCTCTCTCTCTTCCCTCTCTCTCTCTCTTCCTTCTCTCTCTCTTCCTTCTCTCTCTCTTCCTTCTCTCTCTCTTCCTTCTCTCTCTCTTCCTTCTCTCTCTCTCTTCCCTCTCTCTCTCTCTTCCCTCTCTCACTCTCTTCCCTCTCTCACTCTCTTCCCTCTCTCACTCTCTTCCCTCTCTCTCTCTCTTCCCTCTCTCTCTTCCCTCTCTCACTTCCCTCTCTCTCTTCCCTCTCTCTCTTCCCTTTCTCTCTCTCTTCCCTTTCTCTCTCTCTTCCCTTTCTCTCTCTCTTCCCTTTCTCTCTCTCTTCCCTTTCTCTCTCTCTTCCATTTCTCTCTCTCTTCCATTTCTCTCTCTCTTCCATTTCTCTCTCTCTTCCCTTTCTCTCTCTTCCCTTTCTCTCTCTTCCCTCTCTCTCTCTCTTCCCCCTCTCTCTCTCTTCCCTCTCTCTCTCTTCTCTATCTCTCTCTCTTCTCTATCTCTCTCTCTTCCCTCTCTCTCTCTTCTCTATCTCTCTCTCTTCCCTCTCTCTCTCTTCCCTCTCTCTCTCTCTTCCCTCTCACTCTCTCTTCCCTCTCACTCTCTCTTCCCTCTCACTCTCTCTTCCCTCTCACTCTCTCTCCCCTCTCACTCTCTCTTCCCTCTCACTCTCTCTTCCCTCTCACTCTCTCTTCCCTCTCTCTCTTCCCTCTCCCCTCTCTCTCTTCCCTCTCCCCTCTCTCTCTTCCCTCTCCCCTCTCTCTCTTCCCTCTCCCCTCTCTCTCTTCCCTCTCTCTCTCTCTTCCCTCTCTCTCTCTCTTCCCTCTCCTCTCTCTCTCTTCCCTCTCTCTCTCTCTTCCCTCTCCTCTCTCTCTCTTCCCTCTCCTCTCTCTCTTTCTCTCTCCTCTCTCTCTCTCTCTTTTCTTCTCCTCTCTCTCTCTCTTTCCTCTCCTCTCTCTCTCTTTTTCCTCTCCTCTCTATCTCTTCCCTCTCCTCTCTCTCTCTCTTTCCTCTCCTTTCTCTTCCCTCTCCTCTCTCTCTTCCCTCTCCTCTCTCTCTCTTCCCTCTCCTCTCTCTCTCTCTTTCCTCTCCTTTCTCTTCCCTCTCCTCTCTCTCTTCCCTCTCCTCTCTCTCTCTTCCCTCTCCTCTCTCTCTTCCCTCTCCTCTCTCTCTTCCCTCTCCTCTCTCTCTTCCATCTCCTCTCTCTTTCTCTTCCCTCTCCTCTCTCTTTCTCTTCCCTCTCCTCTCCCTCTTTCCTCTCCTCTCTTTCTCTTCCCTCTCCTCTCCCTCTTTCCTCTCCTCTCTCTCTCTTCCCTCTCCTTTCTCTCTCTTCACTCTCCTCTCTCTTTTCCTTCTCCTTTCTCTCTCTTCACTCTCCTCTCTCTCTTCCCTCTCATCTCTCTCTCCTCCCTCTCTCTCTTCCTTCTCCTCTCTCTCTCTTCCCTCTCTCTCTTCCCTCTCTCTCTCTCTTCCCTCTCTCCTCCCTCTCTCTCTCTCCTCCCTCTCTCTCTCTCCTCCCTCTCTCTTTCTCTTCCCTCTCTATCTCTTCCCTTTCTCTCTCTCTCTACCCTTTCTCTCTCTCTACCCTCTCTCTCTACCCTCTCCTCTCTCTTCCCTCCTCTCTCTGTCTCTCTTTTTCTTCCCTCCCCTCTCTCTCTTCCCTCTCTCTCTCTCTCTCTTCCCTCTCTCTCTCTCTCTGTTCCCTCTCCCCTCTTTCTCTCTCTTCCCCTCCCCTCTTTCTCTCTCTTCCCTCTCCCCTCTTTACTCTTCCCTTTCTCCTCTCTTTCTCTTACCTCCTCTCTCTCTTCCCTCTCCTCTCTCTCCTTTCCCTCTCCTTTCTCTCTCTCTCTCCTTCTCTCTTTCTCTCTCCTTCCCTCTTTCTCTCTCTCTCTTCCCTCTCCTATCTCTCTTCCCTCTCCCCTTTTCTCTCTTCCCTCTCTCTTCTCTCTCCCATCTCCCTTCCCTCTCCCCCCTCTTCTTTTATCCCTTTTCTGTTTTCTCTCTCTCTTCCCTCTCCCCCCTCTCTTTTCTGCCATCTCCCCTCTCTCTCTCTTCCATCTCCCCCCTCTCTCTCTTCCATCTCCCCCCTCTCTCTCTTCCATCTCTCCCCTCTCTCTCCCCTCTCTCTCTATCCTCTCCCCTCTCTCTCTCTTCCCTCTCCTCTCTCCCTCATTTCCCTCTCACCTCTCCCCTTCTTCATTCTCACTCTCTTCCCTCTCACCTCTCCCTCTCTTCTATCTTCCCTCTTCCCTCTAACTGTCTTCCCTGTCTTTACTCTCTCTCTCTTTACTCTCTCTCTTTCCTCTCGCTTTCCCTCTCTCTCCTTCCCTTTCTCTCTCTCTCCTTCCCTTTCTCTCTCTCTCCTTCCCTCTTTCTCTCGCTCTCCTTCCCTCTTTCTCTCTCTCTCCTTCCCTCTTTCTCTCTCTCTCCTTCCCTCTTTCTCTCTCTCTCCTTCCCTCTTTCTCTCTCTCTCCTTCCCTCTTTCTCTCTCTCTCCTTCCCTCTTTCTCTCTCTCTCCTTCCCTCTTTCTCTCTCTCCTTCCCTCTTTCTCTCTCTCCTTCCCTCTTTCTCTCTCTCTCCTTCCCTCTTTCTCTCTCTCTCCTTCCCTCTTTCTCTCTCTCCTTCCCTCTTTCTCTCTCTCTCCTTCCCTCTTTCTCTCTCTCTCTCTCCTTCCCTCTTTCTCTCTCTCTCCTTCCCTCTTTCTCTCTCTCTCTCCTTCCCTCTTTCTCTCTCTTTCTCCTTCCCTCTCTCTCTCTCTCCTTCCCTTTCTCTCTCTCTCCTTCCCTTTCTCTCTCTCTCCTTCCCTTTCTCTCTCTCTCCTTCCCTTTCTCTCTCTCTCCTTCCCTTTCTCTCTCTCTCCTTCCCTTTCTCTCTCTCTCCTTCCCTTTCTCTCTCTCTCCTTCCCTTTCTCTCTCTCTCCTTTCTCTCTCTCTCCTTTCTCTCTCTCCCCTTTCTCTCTCTCCCCTTTCTCTCTCTCCCCTTTCTCTCTCTCTCCTTCCCTTTCTCTCTCTCCTTCCTTCCCTTTCTCTCTCTATCCTTCCCTTTCTCTCTCTCTCCTTCCCTTTCTCTCTCTCTCCTTCCCTTTCTCTCTCTCTCCTTCCCTTTCTCTCTCTCTCCTTCCCTTTCTCTCTCTCTCCTTCCCTTTCTCTCTCTCTCCTTCCCTTTCTCTCTCTCTCTCCTTCTATTTCTCTCTCTCCTTCTATTTCTCTCTCTCCTTCTATTTCTCTCTCTCTCCTTCTATTTCTCTCTCTCTCCTTCTATTTCTCTCTCTCTCCTTCTATTTCTCTCTCTCTCCTTCTATTTCTCTCTCTCTCCTTCTATTTCTCTCTCTCTCCTTCCCTTTCTCTCTCTCTCCTTCCCTTTCTCTCTCTCTCTCTCTCTCCTTCCCTTTCTCTCTCTCTTTCTCCTTCCCTCTTTCTCTCTCTCTTTCTCCTTCCCTCTTTCTCTCTCTCTTTCTCCTTCCCTCTTTCTCTCTCTCTCTCTCCTTCCCTCTTTCTCTCTCTCTCCTTCCCTTTTTCTCTCTCTCTCCTTCCCTCTTTCTCTCTCTCTCTCTCTCTTCCCTCTCCTCTTTCTCTCTCTCTCTTCCCTCTCCTCTCTCTCCTCTCTCTCTTTCTTCCCCCTCTCTCTCTCTCTCTGTTCCCTCTCCCCTCTTTCTTGCTCTTCCCTCTTCTCTCTCTTCCCTCTCCTTTCTCTCTCTCTCTTCCCTCTCCCCTCTCTCTTTCTCTCTCTCTTTCCCTCTCTCTCTCTCTTTTTCCCTCTTTCTCTCTCTCTCTCTCCTTCCCTCTTTCTCTCTCTCTCTCCTTCCCTCTTTCTCTCTCTCTCTCCTTCCCTCTTTCTCTCTCTCTCTCCTTCCCTCTTTCTCTCTCTCTCCTTCCCTCTTTCTCTCTCTCTCCTTCCCTCTTTCTCTCTCTCTCCTTCCCTCTTTCTCTCTCTCTCCTTCCCTCTTTCTCTCTCTCTCTTTCCCTCTTTCTCTCTCTTTCTCCTTCCCTCTTTCTCTCTCTTTCTCCTTCCCTCTTTCTCTCTCTCTCCTTTCCTCTATCTCTCTCTCTCCTTTCCTCTATCTCTCTCTCTCCTTTCCTCTTTCTCTCTCTCTCTCCTTCCATCTTTCTCTCGATATATTCTTCTTTCTATCTCTCTCCTTCCCCTTTCTTTAATTTTTTTAACATAGTTCACCCCAAACAAGGCAGGCCGCTACTGTAGACGTAAGGGGCTACTGAGAAAAAGAAAAGGGGAGAAGGTAGGGGGCGATCAACCTAGATTGGTATCTGCGCAGCGAGGTGTCTGTTTACATTAGTTTTTAATTTCTGCATGTCTGTACTGTTGGGGAAACAAGAGGCAGGGAGGGACTTCCAGAGGCCAGCAGTACGAGGAAAGAAGCTATTTGAGTAGAAGGCTCTCCGACATCTGGGGTCCTCAACAGTGAATGAATGAGATTTAGTTGATTGTCGAGTTAGTGTAGTGAATTTACGTCGAGGGGGCACCAGAGTAGCCAATTCATCGGAGCATAATCTATTGAAGTATTTGTAAAACAAGCACAAGGATGCTACATTGCGGCGATGGGACCGAGGCTGGAGCTTGGTTGACAGTGAGGGACCTATTAGGTTGGCGATTCTTTTTTGGACCTTGTCAAGGAGGGAGAGACTAGTAGATGATGCACCAGCCCAGATGTGACAACAATACTCCATGCATGGGCGGATGGTGGCTTTGTAGAGATACAGGATAATGTCAGGTGTGAGGAGTTTACTAGCATGGTAGAGGGAGCCCACCTTCTTTGCGGCAGCCTTGGCAATGTCTTCAATGTATTTGTTCCAATTCATGTTACCTGTGAAGGTTAGGCCGAGGAGTTTGAATGATGAACTCTCAGGTAGGGTGTTATTTGCCATGACAATCGGTGGTTGAAAAGGTTCCTTGTAGTTATTGAAGGAAAGGAGTTTTGTCTTTGCGGCATTAAAAGTTACCAACCATTTATGACCCCAATCCACTACAGCCTGGAGGTCATTTTCTAAAGATTCAGCCATTGCTTCGGATATGATTGCGCCGGTTTTGCCAACCTGGCAAGAGTAAAGGGTGGTGACATCAGCAAATAAACTGATCTCAGACTCTATGCCATCAGGGAGATCGTTTATATAGATCAGGAACAACAAGGGTCCAAGGATAGATCCCTGGTGTACACCAGCATTTATGTCATGTTGCTTAGATGAACGGCCATCGAGGACAACCTGGATTTTTCTTTTGTCTAGGAAGGATCTAATTATATTAAGTAATTGCCCAGTAATACCGTATGATCGTATTTTCAGGAGGAACCCTTTATACCATACCTTGTCAAAGGCCTTGGATATATCAAGCGCTACTGCCCTAGCTTCACCTGCCTTGTCGAGTGTATGATACATGCGTTCAGAGATGACCGTTAGGATGTCTGCAGTAGATCGTGCTTGTCTAAATCCATACTGGCGGTCAGAAAGAAGTTTAGCATTAACTAAGTGTCGTACTATCGCTAGATTGATTAAGGATTCAAAGATTTTAGCAAAGATCGGCAGCAGACTGATTGGGCGATAGTTCTGGGGATCGGGTTCTATTTCCAGAATTCTTGTAGACTGGTACCACAGAGGCAATTTTCCAGCTATCGGGGAAGCAAGATTCAGCTAGACACTTATTGTAGAGTTTGGAGAGGACAGGGGCCAGTTCAGCAGAGCATTTCTTTATTACTATTGTAGGTATAAGATCAGGCCCACAAGCTTTGGAGGTGTCAAGGTTTTTTATGATGTCTCTAACCTGGGATGGGGTGATGACCAGGTTATCAAGTGTGGCTTCGGTCAGCAAAGGGAATTTGGGGAGGGGGTGGTTATCTGAGTCCAAAGTAGAGTTAGAAGCGAAGCGCTGGGCAAGTAGTTCAGCCTCATCAGTGACCGTGCAAGCGACATCATTGTGGTTTGATAGTGGGGGAATCGTTGATTGACCATTATTCACTACACTATTGTAGATTTTCCAGAAATCACGAGTACCTAATTTCTGTGACTGGATGCGGTTTTTTGTTAACTCATTAAACCTTCTCTTTGCTTCACCTATCACGGCCTTGCAATTATTTCTTGACTCTATAAATTTATTTCTATTAGTAGCTGACTTATGTCGGCCAAATTTACGGAATGCTTGTTGCCTCTCAGAAATGGCAGCTGCACATTCCGAGGTGAACCATTGAGGAGAGTGAGGCTTGCTAAAGAATTTTCGCATGGGGACATAGGCTTCAATGCCTGCTTTGACCCATTCAATTAATTCGTTTGCACACTGATTGGCAGGGAGTGAGGTTTCCCTCCATGGGGCGTCACTGATGTGATCTCTGATTGACTCAAAATCAGCCCGCTCGTAGTATCTTGTTGTTTTGAGCAACGGTTCATCAGCTTTTGGACGACTTCTTAGGGTGATATGTATCATTAGCACAATGTGATCAGCATTCCCAAGTGGGCTATGAGCTTTCGTCACACAAGCCTCGGGCATTGAGGTCAAGAAATGGTCTAGAAGTGAGGCTTGTTGGTCTATTCGATCGGGGATGTGGGTCGGAAAATCGACAGTCTGAGAGAGGGAGTGAGCTAAGGAGAAATTATACGTAGAGTTGCTGGCTGCGTCAGTAAGGCTGGAGAATCCCAACCAGTCACGGTGGTGGGCATGAAAATCCCCAAAGGCATTCGAGTCAATTAAGAGTGCTCTATCTATGCTTACAGAGACAGAGTTTAGCAGAGTACAGTCCTGGGTCGACGGGGAGCGGTATAGGAAATATAAGTAACTGACGTTGTTATGTAAAATCAATCTAAAGCACATGTAGTATTTGTCATTTGATTCAAACCTATGTTCTCTAGTCAGGGGGAGGGTGTTCCGAACATAAACTCCTAGCCCGTGCATATGTTTGTCAGAGTCTTTACGGTAGAGTGGGGGGTAGTCAGTCATGTCAAAGTGGTGAGAGGAGATTGAGGATTGGAGGTTAGTTTAACTTAGAGCTAGGATATCCGGGGAGTTTGTCAGGAGAAAGGATTCTACGTCGTTGATATTGGTTCTAAGTCCCCGGATATTTGTGGATGCGAGCCTCAAGGGCAGAGGCGAAAGTGTTTTTTGTTGGGTTTAGGTTTGCTTTTATTTTTTTGTAATGACATGTTTGTTTTGATTATAGTGGGTTGGCCAAGGTGGGTACTTGTTTGGTGCCAATAAGCTCACACAACCAGTCCATTAGTCTCAACCTGGTCCATGGGGGTTGTGGCCTCGAGAAAGCCCACCGGAGATAATTGCAGGGTCCCTTTCCATGCGCGACATGGCACATACAACTACCCACGGTGTTATGCAACTGATGATGGAGCAGCCGTTCTTGGCACTACCCAAGAGTTTGGGCTCCTTCCTGTCAGTCGGAAACAGCAGCCAGACAAGCTGTCTAACCTGTACCCTTAACCTGTCAGAACAAGAGAGACCCAGATTGTTCATGTAAGACTTAATGACGAAAAAATTTTCCCCAAGTTGCCCAAATAGAGAGAAAGAGAACGGCGTTCATTGACCTAGTAAGGAAACAAGGCTAGGCACTGAGTGTTTAGAGGTGTCCCAGCACTGTTACCTCTGCGCCTGACTAATAGACAAGGAAGGAGTGCAAGGGCCGGCGATAGGCAGAACCTATCTACTCCTTAAGCAATTGTAGGTTTGCAAACCGGATATTTTGTTTGAGATTCCAACTCTAGGAAGGTTGTCGATCAGGACTAAGGAGGCCTCCCTCCCCAACGGTTTACTGCCATGACGTAAGTAGCTGGTAGCAAGGTTTTTTTGTCAAAGATTTCCTTCTCTTAGATGGATAGCCTTACAAGGTCTAACGGGTCCAACACTCTGAGAAGGGTGAAAATATCCTGCGCCCGTTTACTAGTCGGGTATTTCCTGTCCCCCCGCAGGTAAAAAAAAAATCCAATATTACGTATGTATATATATATGTACATATGTAGATAGAATAAGTTCATTGTATACTAAAAAGGGAACAGAAAGTTAAAGATAGGTTTCCCTCTCGCAAGTAGGTATAAATAAGAGGAATAAAAATCGAGTACTAAGGAATGGTTGAGGGAGCTAAGACAGTGAGGTAATTTTAAACTTAGCTGTTTTTTTTTTCCTTTCTAAAACCCGGCCTGCAAGCTACATTTGAGTTTGAGGTCTTCATCGCTTGACGGACGGTGATATAAATGGATCAACACGTGGCTTTTTAAAACACAGCCAAGAGGGCTACAGTGGGGTTTTCCATTTTCTTAAACTACATTGATAGTGGATATCCCCCCCCTTTTAATCTTCAAACGCATTGACCCCTCCAGAGAAAGAACTCTAAGAATTATTAGCAAGAACATAAAAAAGAAAGAAAGACACATAAAGCGTCGTGGACAACAGAGAGAACAATATAGATGAAATAAATAAAATAAAATAAACGAAAAAAACCTGCGAAAATAAATTATTTTACTAGACTTGGCAACGCAAAAATATTAGCAAGAACATTGAAAAAAGGAAAGAATGACACATAAAGAGTCGTGGACAACAGGAAAGAAACGAAGAGAACCTGCGTAAAAAAAAAAGTATATTCTTTACCTAGACGTAGCAACGTAATTATATGAAGTATTTAAGATAAGACAGTGAGGAAATTTTAAACTTAGCTGGGTTTTTTTTCCTTTCTAAAACCCGGCCTGCAAGCTACATTTGAGTTTGGGGTCTTCATAGCTTGACGGACGTTGATATAAATGGATCAACACGTGACTTTTTAAAACACAGCCAAGAGGGCTACAGTGGGGTTTTCCCTTTTCTTAAACTACATTGATATATTATAAGTTATATGTTATATGTTATATCATAAGAAACCCAAGATAGTAAATAAGAAACCCAAGACAGGAATTTAAAGGAATAGGAATTGTATTAAGAATATTTAGTTACAATAAGTTGGTCGCCATTACCGGCTCTAAGCAGTTAGCTAAGCGATTTTCCTTGGTAAGGGAAAAGGTGTCGACTTCATAGATACCTGATGAATCCATCCTTTCACTGGGTGAATCCGGATCAGTCCACAACAATCCTTCCCCTTAAGATTTATTTCTTAATGGAAATATATCTTTTTCATCTTTGAGTCAAGCTCTAGATATTCTGTTGAATTTCTCTTACTTTTCGTTGAACATCTTACTTAAGCAGCAGTAGTAATAGTAAGGTTTTCAGGAATAGGTACATCAAAAACATTGTAAAGTACCTCCATGGGTTCCTCATGTGAGGTTTGTTTTTCCATGTATCTGCGTCTCAACTGATTTACATGACGCTTGTTTTCCCACTTCGGACCCCGAACCATGTATATCAGGCTTCCGAATCTCCTGGTGACAATACCGTCTTGCCAGAACATTTTACCCTTTCTGTGATTCTTAAAACACACTAATTTTGAGAAAATTCTTCCGCCATTTAAACGAGCAAAAATGTCTTCTGTGCTGGGCAATCGTTTCTCCCTCTGTGTAACTAGAACTAAGCGGAGCTTCCATGAGCAGAGTTTCTGCCCGTCTGTGGAACACAGTACCACAGGGCTGCTTCCTAGCTAACTATAACATTGCCGTTTTCAAGTCCAATGTAAACAAATTCTTGTTGAGCCGTCCTCTTAAATAGTGAATTTCTGACCAGTTAAAACCATCGTTACTAATCCCTCAGTGTTTCACCTGTCACCTGTCAAACTCAATAACCCTTACCATCGACTTGTTTGTAAAAAAAGAAAGAAAAAATCACTTTTGACCAAGGATGATTAACGACTTCCATTTGCCCACACTATTGATGGCCTTCAATGGACTTTTCTTGAATATAAAATTTTATATTTTGTGCAAATAAATAATTCAAGGTGTTCCCAGCGACATCAGATGTTAACAAAACTATTGCATATATAGGCCAAGAAGAAAATATGACCATGCTAATTACAGAATATTAAATTATTAGAAACTGAAATTTAAAAATAAGTATGCACATTAGGAATACCTTAAACTATTTGTGGGTGTTTGAAGATACCGTATATATAGTAATATATACAGTATTTCAAAATTTTATGTTGTATCATAGAATTAAATAAGCATACGCTGCTTTGATGTTAATAAAATTAGGATAGGTGGAAAAAACTCTTGCATTTATTCGTTTCGATATCATTTGTCCATTTTCGTTTGTTTCTACGTCGACAATTCATTTCCGTGTGAACATCCAACCATTTGTATAACTTTGGTTATTCGGCCTCTATTTATCATCTTGAGTGTTATGATAACACAACGTTTCTCATCTTGAGTTATGATAACACAATGTTTCGGCCGCTTTCTTCACGTGTATCTGTTTGAACTCGGAAATATTTCTGTCGAACTCGGAATCTGAATGGAATTATTTAATCCACGTCAACCATGACTGGGAGAAGTCTTCAATAATTCACAATTCTCTGTATTGCTCGCACCGAGGATTGAACCTTCAGATGACTATCACTTAGAACTTAACTTAGTACTATATCCACTGCGCCACGGGTCCTTGCAATCAGTTCTAGTATGAATTTTGGGAGCCTTAAATCTATTCTTGTTTTTTTTTATGTGTAGTCTTACTATTTATCACTATATCAGTACTTTTTTTTTACATATCACTGTGTGTGTATGTATATATATATATATATAATCTATTTTTTATAATTAATGATTCTCATATTGTATTAAATTCTATACTAGGTCTGCTTAGTAAGTCATTATTGCCCAACATATGTGCTGCTTCTTTGAGTCATCTTACTCTCCACCATTCAAAATTATACAAATTATCAATTCTCATCTCAAAAATTCAGAAATATGAAACCTTTTGTCAAGAAGAATCTTGTCTTTTCTCATCTTTTTTGCTCATATTTCATAACTGTTCTGAATTAGGTTGACAGTTAGAAAGCCTTCCGGACGGACTTCTCAGTTTTCTGAGAAGTCCGTCTTAAAGCTACTCAGACTCTTACCACGACTGTGGAATCGGTAGTCCAAACACTTGATTCTTGCTCTGACTCCTAAAATTAAAAAATGTCCGATTCTTGCTCCGGCTCCTGAAATTTAAAAATGTCCGATTCTTGCTCCGGCTCCTGAAATTTAAAAATGTCCGATTCTTGCTCCGACTCCTGAAATTTTAAAGAGTCCAGCTTTTTTTCCACCCAGTATTGTTTCGACAATATGCAACTTTTAATGGGTTGCTATACCATAAAAGCAACTAAACCACAGCTAGCATATAATTGGTCCAATTAAAAGCTATTTTCCAGGGGATCGAGTGACATATCAGAGAAAAGTGGCAGCAAACACAATGGGTGTAATTTTAAACATGATTGTTATAATCTTTCACTCCTTTATAAGTAGATATTTCGGCTAGTATGTAATAGATTGAAAGGTTTGATAAACGGCTCTTTTATCGAGCCATTAAATAATTGTCTTCGGCTTTTTTTTCCTATTTAAATATCCCTTTCTTTGGTCTAAACACCAAGTATTATTTTCAAGTGAAGATAATTGTAATAGAAACGGGTTTCTTGTATATCTGACCACCCCTTCTCTACTCTCAAATAGTGTTTATGTGAGGGAGGGACGATGCTCTGGTTGTTTGGTTATTGAGCTACTTCTATCCCCCCTCGTTCCAAATGAGGTGAGAAATGGGCGTTCTATACAAGTGGTAACTTAAAGTGCATAAACAAACATCAGAAGATAATAGCTTGCTGACGTTCTTAATTTCTCATATATAAGTAAAAAAAAAATGTTTTTTGTTTTGTTTTTTATCATGAGGAAGAAAAAAAACCTAAGACGTAATTTTTGTTGCAGTGCTGTGGAATAATCGGTGGCTTAAACGTTATTCTGATTCAATAAATCTTCTTCCACTAGTAATAATACTGTGCAGCTTGCTTGTTTGTCACCTTGCAAAATAGATGACGTCACAAAATGTGAATGAGGTAAATAAAGGGCGATTGATGAAGTATTTAGAATGGGTGAAAGATGTAAATAATTAAGATGGGAGGGGGGATATAACAAATAGTGATCCAACAGATCACATGTCTTCTAGTTTCAGTCTTTTGATTCTCAAGTGGATGGGCATGTTTTTCAAGGCTCTGGGTTCAACGGTTTTTAATTATATCTAAAGAATTCAATTGAAAAGAAAGTGATCCATGATGAAACACGGCTGTGAAGTCTGTAGCCCAAATAAATCTTGAAATTTTCAAAGGTCAGTTTGATTCTTAAAGCAATGAATTTGCTCCAACTAACTCGTCACCACCACATCTCTGATTGTTCAGCTTATTCAGAGTATTAGATTGCAGACAGCGAGGTCTTTGGTTCACAAAGTAGAACAAAAGTGGAAAAAAGAGACTCCCGATTTTGGAGTCAGTTTTTAAAATCCCAACTCCATCTGATGCAAAAATTGCAAACACCAATTCAGACTCCCCTCCCACCTTGAGTGAATAAAAATATTAATATAAGGGTTATTAGAGTTAGTACAGGACGACCCAGCCATGGTATTGTTAATGAAATTCACAATCATTCCTGCAATCTAACCATATTTGCCTGACTTGTCCACAAAGTGTCAGTCATGAATGTCCAACAGTCTTTTATCATTGTTCAATGATATGCTCCAATGGTGAACCACTGCATTGCAAGCATACCTAGATAGGACTGATTTGAGCTGTGAGGGCCCTCTTCTGTTCAGGAATAGTCTGGGAATTGTTTTGATAGACATTATCTTTGAGATAAGCCCACAGATAAAAATTGGTCTGGATCACACTTACTTATGAGGCAAGCATCAAAGTGGTCCCCATATCTTTGAACAGCGATAAAACAAAGACTTGGACATTCATGATTGAAATTTGGTGGACAGGTCAGGCATAGACTGAAGGTTATTTGTACTAAATATGGTTGAATTGTAGAAAGGATTGTGAATTTTATTAACGATTTTATGGGTGTGATTTTGTAGAGGCGAGGGGGTACCCTGTATCATTTGAATTGTCAATTTGTAGCCTAGGATACTTTGGTTGTGTTTTCGAATTTCACTATATTTAGTTGTCAATTTCTTTTTGTGCTTATGAGTCTTCAAATGTCTGAGACGCCATTTCTATTGAATCAATTCCTTCCTTTTTAGTCATGAACATCTTGCAATAGTTTGAAGCTATTTTTTTATTTATATAAAATATTTTATTTTATCAATTCTTTTTTGTTTGGAAATATTTTTAATTAATGAATCGAATGTGGAATAAAAAAAATATTTATTTGAAAGTTTGTTGCATTTGTTTTTAAATCTACCATTTTTCATATCGTTTAAAGTGGGAGAATGAGAAGGAAATTAAGAGGTTGGTTGTGTGGTATCTGTAAAAGAGACATTTTGCAATGGGCAGTGTCTCTGAACTTGAAGGGAGGTTGTAAAAGGGGTGGCCTCCAGGTTATATGTCAAGCCAAACTGTGACCTCAAATAATGATGCTATCTGTGACACCAATTCACCTCGCCGACAAGTTTTAACGCCCACCCACCCCTATCAGAAAGTGCACTAGGCTATTTAGTCAAATAGTGGATAGGAAATGACCTTTTTTCTTTTGAAAACGAAAATCTCTTGATATTAACTTCATCTATTGTGACAACTATCAAATTTCTTTTCTTTTTTGTTTGCTTTACACCTTTTTTTTGACACCCTTCTGTTAAGATTTTGATTTCAAACCTAAGACAGCACTTTATGACCTTGCTTGTCTCTATTTTTGTGACCATGGTCCTTCTGGAGACGAAACCGGACGAACACTAACAAATGTTAAGTTAATTCAGTTAGTTTGAAGACAGACGGAAACGGTCTAATAATTATAAAAAGTTCATTCGTTTTTACAAAAGTCTGACAAGATGAATCTAAAAACATAAAAACTCCAATGATTGATAATTATGGAAAGTGAAGTCGATGAAAAGTGTTATATAAATTCCTGCCGAAATAAAAAGTAGAAATACACAAATTCTCATTTATTAAAGATGTTTCGATATGCCTTAATGGACAAAAGGATACAAAACTCAACCAAAAGGAAAATGGTGGCTCTATGAATGAGAAGACACTACAGAATTTAATTGATGAGCCAAATTTAACAAGATGCTGTCTTAGGGCTGCATGTAACCGTCGAACAGCTAGCCTAAACTCTTGACAAACAAAACTCTTAGGCATAGTGTAGTTTAAACTCAGGTTTTATTATTCATCGAAACAGGTAAAAAAGGAGATGCCTAAGATATCGGGATATTTAAGTGGATAGAAATTCCAAACATGTAGGTCCGAGACTAAGCAGCTAGGAGATAGAGGACAGAACATCGGAAAACCGCTCACCCGGTGTCAAGACTAAAAATTCCCTTACAAGAAGGAGACGGGATGGGACCTGCTGGAAGGATGCAAGGACAGAAGTCGCTGGAAGGATTCAAGGACAGGAGCCGCTGGAAGGATTCAAGGACAGGAGTCACTGAAAGGAATAGGAGCAGGAGCTGCTGGAGTGAGTGTTGTTGAAGATACTGTGTGATGGCTGACCGTATTATGTTCTTTAGTGAATTCGAAGGTGAATGGTTTCTTGACAGCTATAGCCGTGATGGTTGGAGATGCATTCCCTCTAAGGAGTGATTGTCTTTGTTCTTGTTTATCTTAATAGTTAAGATTAATTTTGGTGGTGGTTCAGGTAGTGGCCTGTCTACACCAGCAAATTTACAATACTGTTCAGTCTCTCAAGAAGACTCTAGGTCCTGTCATCTTTAGCTGTGCTCGTAGTTGCGGTCGTCCTTGATAAAGCAAACCTGGCTAGTAGGTCGTTTTTTAAAGTGGTGTTTGTTTTTGACTGAACAAAAGATGTCGCCTGAGATGAAGATGTATCAGATGTAATCTTAGAGACGCTTGATTTAGCAGGTGAGTCAGAAGATGATGGTGAGCCTTCATCCACAATTTTTGACTTAGTAGATATCATTGATGAGGGTTGAGTTTTTTGTTGTCACACGTTTCTTGGGTATAATAACAGATTTTACTCTTGTCATACATTTTGGAATCTCATTTTTAGATTGTTGCTCAAGTTTTGCGTGCATAGATTTGGTTTGTAGTGGTGTACTTGTCAAGATGGGTTAAATGACTGCTGAGGCGGGAGAATTTAAATGTTTGTTGAAAGGACAACTATTTGTAGCAGGTGATGCAGATGAAAAAGGAGGAAATCTGTAGGGAGATTCTGGTGGAGGAGCTGCTTCGGTGGCTTGAACATATCGAAAAGTGTCGGCGATATGTATGAAGTTGGGTGAGGCCTTGGGTATTGACGACCAAGTGGAGAGCTTCTCAAAATGTAGGGATCCAAGCGACATGTTCAAAGAAGATGTGGTTAATGTAAACACTTGCAGACAGACCTTTGTGTTTGTGATGAGGTTTATCAAGTCGTAACTGACTGTTTCTGGGTGGCCCTCGCATCCCGGTAAGGGAAATACAGGACCATTAACCCAAGTGGTTCTCTGGAGATGGCGTGCAGATACAGTGGGGGGCCAAGATGAGCATGGTTCTGATCAGTGTGTACCTATTTCAACTGTTTAGGATGAGAAGGTCTACGTATACCCAACACACGATTGCTGAGGTACATGTAGTGGATCCAACTGTTGTTTGTCTTCTCAGCTCCCAGTTCCATGATGCTCGGGAAAGCGATATTCTCGATGGGAGGCGCTGCAATGTCGTCGTCCTCCTCCTCGGTGTTGGAACACGTTTTTTGAGGGGTTCCCATCACAGACCGGTGTATGCTGTGAAACCACTTCAGTTGTTGTTAGGTCACACTCCCGCCGTGCTTAGGGAAGGATCTCCCATCTACAGTTAGAGCTGGTAGCGGTCCAGTCATCTCTCGTTGGGGTTGACTTGCCAGGTCAGCTGGTATATAGCCGAGTTTTGTTGAGTGGCTATAGGTGGACCATTTGTTGTACTTCTTGGCAGCTTTCCTCCAAACCTTTGCTTTCGCCACCGCAGCGGCTGCCTCCCTTTCGAGCTGTAATCTCCAACTTCCCCTTTATTTCCAGTTCCTGTCAACAAAGGCTAAACGTGTCTTGCCGCCTCAGCCCTTGCTCAGGCGATAGCAGCAGCACTCGTAGACATCCTGTGAGAGTTGCATGAAGCATGAGGTCGTAATCGGTTAGACACGTTGTGAATCATTGTCAAAACGATAAAAATAGGTGTGACTGCTTGTGAGACCGAAGCTGGAAAAGGACAAACTGTATGGGCACTACTGTTGTTGAAGTAGCGTCCGTAGTTCAGATGGATTCTTTTTTTTTTGCTTGTCTTCATGGAATGACCGTAAGTCTGCACTTCTGGCAGTTGGTGTAGAATGTGTAGTCCGGTCATTAGGAGGTCCCCCATTTCTATTATGCTTGAGTCTGACCATTGGGAGGCATCTCCGTTTTTACTATGCTTGAGTCCGACCATTGGGAGGCATCTCCGTTTTTACTTTTTTCGATGAAAAATAAAACCTGGGTTTAAACTACACTTAGGCATTGTGTAGTTTAAACCCAGGTTTTATTATTTATCATAAAAGGTAAAAACAGAGATGCCTAAAATATCGGGATATTTAAGTGGATAGAAATTCCTCCATAAAGATTTGTGACTAAGCAGCTAGGAGATAGGGGACAGAACACCGGAAAACCGCTCATCGGTGTCGAGGCTAAAAATCCCTTACAAGGAGGAGGGCCGACAAAGGAAGATAAATCTAAGGGACTTATTCTAGGCTAGATAGAACGCTAATATATATGAACTTTATCTCTGAAACCCCACATCATATTGCTATTTGCTATGGAACAAAGTTAAGTAATTTTCATTTGATTTTTGTATTTCATACCTAGAAACACCTTTCTTCCCAGTTAAATCTTTATTTCTTTTTTTTTTCTTTTGATTATTTCCATACTCTGGTCTTAGAAATAAATATTTATTAGAAAATTGTTGTCTTGTGTTCGTTTTTCATTGAATCTTTTGTGCCCCTTATTTCTTTGAGTGAATTCTGAGAAGGGATCCATCTTTTTTCTTTATTTTTTTTAACCTGTGGTTAGATTGTCACAAATTCCTAACATTTTATTTGCTAATTTTATTTTTTGATGTCCTAGATTGTCAAATCTAAAAAAAAGTTCAATTACTTAAAGTAATTGGGCTTTTTTATTTTCTATTTTTATAATGTTTATGGGTAATATTTAAAATAAGTATAGCATTTATTTCTCAATGTTGTAAGTATATTTTCATACTACTACTAAGCTCTACTTGTGTATTGAGTACTGTTGAAGTAAATATTGAAAAATATATGTACATATATATTATTTTATAAGTGTATATACATGAAATAGTAATTATGTGTGTGATACACAGATGCTGTTTTGTTGAATCACAGCTCTTCAGTGTGGCTAGACTCACAAGTGGTTCAAGCTAGGATTAAAATCTGCTATCAATAGTCAAACTTTTTGCCCATTACACTATCAGATTAAACTTACACACACACACACATATGAGGAATAAAAGAAACAATGTTTCAGACAAAATGTAAAAATAAAGTTTTCAAATTTATACAAAGAACGCAATTTCTTTTTCTTTTTAACATTTCTTTCTTTCTTTCTCCCTTTCTACTGTTTATTACACGTGACAATTTTTTTTTTCTAAATTGCGTTCTTTGTATAAATTTGAAAACTTTTCTGTTTTTAATTAAAATTCTGCTACCGATTGATAATGATTGTATTATAACAATCGAAGTTTTTTAGTTTATTTTTGCTAGTTTTTGATTTGCTTATCCTTTATTCCATTTTTATTTTTACATATATATATATCTGTTGTTACTGAGTGACAATCATCGAGCCGAGTCTTTTAAAGCAACTGCTAATTAAAAGGCACTGATAGTATATGGTAATACATATATTGTCATAATTAATTATATATATATATCACACACACACACACATATATACACATACACACACACGTATCACATATATATATATATACATACACACA